>JAPSES010000124.1:9798736-9810744 GCA_029822895.1 Maxillicosta whitleyi | reverse complement strand
GCTAATGTTAACCCCCCCCCCCCCCCAAATATCAAACACATGACATAACCGTTAGCTACAGCTCATAATAAAGGATAAACACAGACAACTCCAGAGAAGCTACAGTTCTGATGGGCCATAGATGGGATAGAATTCAGTGATAAATGCCAGGACTGGGACTTAGTGTGATTACAATGAGACACAGTGTGAAAACTACATTAAATCCAATTACTCTGACGCACAGTTTTGTCTTTTTTTTGTTAATTTCATCTACATTACGAGCTCAACTTCTGAATATTTTTAGTTTCTGTCATTTGACATCACTTAGTCCAAGTGTTTGTCATGTTTTAAGAGTTAAAACCACTAATAACCGACTATTTCTTCAACTTTAACTCAGGACAAAAGACGAGTTTGGAGGTTTATTGTGATAATTAACTCGTTTTTTCCCATAAAAATCCAAACCTCCACCTCTCATCAAAACCATCTTCTGGCTAAATTGAATGTTAAACATCTTCTAAACCATTAATCCTATTAATACTTGTAAATAATTGTTATAAAATGCAGTTTGTTGTCTTTTCATGGTCATCAGATATAACCCATTTGGATGTTCAGAGCCTTCGCCGTTACCCTGGAAACGCTCATCTTCCACAACATTGAATCACTAGTGAAACCCAGTGACAGTGGATGGACACCTTTGTTTTTATTATGTTCCATTATTGAAATATCTGCTGAAAGTTTTCCCTGTTTTTAATATAAAAACTCTCATGTTTAATGAAAATCTATATTATCACTAAATTAAATACAGAAAAACATACGATTTACACTAGAAAAAATGCAAAATAAGGAAGATAATATTGCAATCAATGAAAAAACGAAAGCTGTTCTGAGTCTTAATATGACAGTATTTTTTTTTTGCAGTTGAATAAATGTCGCAGGACTGTAAATAAATGAATGCGTTACTAACATCTGACGCCGTTGTGAACAAACGACGCCTCTATGTTCTGTCGTAATCTCCCGTTTTCTCCGTCAAACACACATTCACAGACTGATGACGACTAAAGCGACAACAAACATGGATGAAGAAAGTAGCGGTCGCAGAAGTCGCACCAACAACAACCCCCCACCATTACCTGATCACATGACTGCTATGATTTGACTACTTCTACATGGTTTCCCACTGAGGTTCTCTGACTAACTTCATCTGGCCCCTCCCCCTTCATGTGCTATGGTCACCTGAGTGGAGAATGGGCACCACCCACCCGCTCATCTCAGAGCGCTGATGCGGTGCGTTACTTTTTTGACCTATTGGCCACAGAAAACTCACTTTACATTCGACTTATTAATATACTTCTACCTTTTTAAGCCTCAATGACAGGCTTCAACTGATGAAACAACCCGACAACGGTTCATTATTATACGATTTAAGGAAAATCCTCCTGAAATAAAACTGAAAGTCACACTGAGAAGTCACACTTACATCACACACGGGCTCAATGCAGATCCGTGTCTTTGTAAAGATCAATGACTTGCTTCCATGTTGATCCTTAAACTTCGGTCCACACACTTAAAAGTTCCCCGCCGCATCTTCAGGAGACCACTAGGGTCTGCAACCAGCTTTAAATCCAACAGCGGGGGGAAAATCACAGCGACTACTTTTCAGACAGAAACACAATATCCGTCTTTTGTCTCGTTTTTTTTTTTTTTTTTTGGACTCTGTTAGGTGACATTTAGAAAATTCCCCGGCATTTCCACAGTCAGACCTCAGACAAGCCTCCAGGTATCCATGATCATCTAATCTAACGCCACCGCACAAACTTGACTTCTCATCCTCAAAAATCTGCATATTCCGTCGCCGCATAGTCCGCGCGCTTGCAGGTGAAACTGGTGAGAAAGTCCAGAAAAACTCAGAAACGGACAAAGTAATGCACCTGTTGAAGACCTGCACGAATTAAGACTTTTCTCCCGGCAAAGAACGGACCGAGGAGAGGTGTTGGAGGGATGGAGGAGGAGGGCGAGGAGGTGGTGGAGTCGAGCATCCTGCCATCTCTGAGACAGGAGGTTGAATGAAAGCATGCCTCTCTGCCTCCCTTTATATTCTCTCTTCCCCTGCTGCCTCGCTTTGGCTTTTACCCTGGCTTCAATGTGTGTGTGTGTGTGTGTGTGTGTGTGCGTCTGTGTGTGTGAGTGTGTGTGCAAAGAGAGACCTCTTTCAGAGCAGCAGGAATATATTATAACCCAAACAAAAGGAGCCGGCTTATTGTTTATGAATTACCAGCCTTCCAAAGCCAACAAAGGCCCCTATTTTCATAGAAAACTCCATTTTCATTTCAGCTCCATTTGATTACCAGAGCAAAGAAAATAAAAAGGCCTCTCCGGTCGCAACGTCCCAAAGGGATTCATTCCTTCTTCTTCTTCTGCACATTCATCGCCCCTGAAAAGGTTTCTTTATTGCTTTCTTTTCAGGACCCACGTCAAATGGGCTTTTAGGAGTAAACCAATGACAAAAAATTATTGCTTGGCTATTTTGTACAATAACAGGGCCAGGGGAAAGAGAAGAGAACTGCGTTGTCTTTGTCATCTTTCTTTCTCTTTTCTTTTCGCTGCTTTCTGTTACTGGAGAGGAAAATTGCAGAGGCTGGAAATTAATGGCTAAGGCTTTGAAGGCAGAGACACAATGCAACAATACAAGTCAAATCTAAATGATCACTAGCTATTGAACGCAGTAAAGAGACAGAGAGGTACTGTACTGTTCCAGACGCAGGATGTGTGTGTGTGTGTGTGTGTGTGTGTGTGTGTGTGTGTGTGTGTGTGTGTGTGGGACCACAGCCTGACTTTTTGCTAAATAGAGACACCTGTTGGTTTCATGGCCAGAAACAATACAACCCCAGGGACTCACTGTCATTTCATTTACAATAGGACTGTCGATAGTGTGTGTGTGTGTGTGTGTGTGTGTGTGTTTCCAGACCTTGAACTGTGTGCAGACAAGTAACAGAATATAATCAATCACTGCTTTACAACACATTTCAGCTCCGACTGTGATCTTTTGAGCTTAAAGTATGAAACCTAAGCTCATTTTAACAGTATTTGCAGCGCCACGGACCATGTTGTCATCGACACCCCAGCAGACCACGTGGGTGCTTCTATGAATCTGGGCTCATTTTGGTACCTGGCACTTCACCAGCTTCTTGGACCCATCCATCCATCCATTATCTGCCGCTTTTCCAAGAGTCGGGTCGCGGGGGCAGCTGCCTAAGTCTTCTTGGGCCTATTAATAAAAAAAGAAATGTAAACATATTTCAGCCCAGGATGTACCCAATGATGACGTCAGATAAAACGAAGAAAAAATTATACTCCAACTCGGAGCCATCCCAAAATTCATGGATTTTTAATCAAATATTGGGTCCAAAAACAGGGCAGGAAAAGCTACTCTGATCTAGAAAATAGTCTTATATACTGCTATAAATAAAGACACTGTTACATGTGTTTATCCTAGTGATCAAATACAAGGAATAGTTTTTAAAAAAGTGAACAACATGAAGAACTTCAAAAGAAAAACTTGAATTTCTTATGAAAAATAAGTGCAAATTGAACAATATTCTGTCTCAGTTTATCATTTACAAACGGTCGTGACAATGTACGGATCACGGTGGATCTACAAATACACAAAACATTTAGATACAAACATTTGGTCCAGTTACACCTCAGCCTCTTAAGATATTTCAGGTTGTTCATATTCGTTCAGGTATTTCACTTTTTCGGGTACAAATGTAAACATTTTCGTGTAATTGTGCTTTTTTGAAAGTGAAATGAGAAGAGAGAGAAGACTGAGTGAGCTGTCATTTGTAGGTTATTATAGTATTTTACTGGTTCTGATCCACTTCAGAGTGAATTGGGTTGAATGTGGAACCGAAACTAAAATGATTTTCATGTCCTTGAGTGATAATATTCTGATTTTGGGATATTGCGGATTTAGTCCCCGGGTTTGACACCTGTGGTTTAGACATTTTCTCTGCGCTATTACTGTAAAAATAATAATAATAATAATAATAATAATAATTTAATTTTAAAAAATAACTGAAAAAAACCCCACATGGTTTTACTTCCAACATCAACACTCATCTTAAGCTCATTACAAAAACAAACTAAAGCGATGAAACTCTGCTCATTCCGCCAAAATAAAACACTTTTACTTAATGTTGATGCACAACACTTTGGCTAATTGACTAAGTGATTATTCATGCACATCCCAACAACTATCAATAACTTTTTTTTGTCACTTGTCACACCAGTATCCAGTTTTGTAACTGCAATTGGAATTATAACAATATGATATGTGATGTGCAGGTAACACACCTCCTAGAACAGAGGTGTCAAAGTCATTTTAGTTCACATTAAGACAAACTTGATCTCAAGTGGGCGGGGCTAGTGAAAGAATGACATAATATATAAACTTCTGTCTACATTTTTAGAGCAAAAAAAGTTAAACTACACCATGATAATGTTTACATCTACCAACTATCCTTTAAAACAATGTGACTAACATGAACAGACCAGAAAACTATGTGTAATTTTAACACTATTACATCTCAAGTTTATCATTTACACGTAAATTAAAAATTACAGTCGCAGTGGATCAACAAATACACAAAACATTTAATAACAGGCAGGATATTGGTAAAGTTGCACTCATTATATTTCAAAATGTTCATACTTGTTTTTGGGAAATTATAGTCTGTTTTAGTGCAAATACAGTAAAACATAAAAAATTTACATTTACAAAGAGAAAAATGTGGAGTTGTGAGTATTTATAGGCTATTATAATAGTATTTTACTGATCCGAGCCACTTGAGATTAAATTGGTCTGAATGTGGATCCTGAACTAAAATGATTAATATCTTCAGTGTATATTTCTGCATTTCACAGATTCATTCCATGGGCCAGACAAGAAAACATGGAGGACATCTGTGAAATTCTAAGAGGAAGAAGAGTCAAACCAACACTAAGGAGGTGGTGGTTCAAACACACACACACACTAAACACATTAAATCTGAATTGTTCTGAATCCATTATGGCCGTATCACCCAGACCTTGTGGGTTTTTTTGGGTTTTTTTTTATATAAACATCACTACTGGACAACAGGTTGAATCGTCACTTGACAAAAACCATCATCAGCTGCCTTTGAACGCCACACCACAACCTCTCACAGCATCAACTGGACAGAAGTGACCGAGTGTTCTGGACATCTGGACAAAGACTGGACGACACCCGAGACAACGAAGAACCTCAGGCTGTGACTAATGCCACAGACAAATCTAGAACTCTGACCTTGAGGGAGTAAACTGTTCCGGCAGATAGTTTTGGCACATTTTAGGCTTTCACAAGAAAACAAAGCAAACAAATCACTGCTAAGCCGACTTTAAGGTGATCAGATAAATCAGTAGATCATATTCCATGACTGAACGTCTTATTAACGGATGTATGATCCCAACACCACCTAGTATAAGGTGTTTTTCACTGCTGCCATAATTTAACAGTATTTCTTTTTTTTACCAAAATATCTTTTTATGTTTCTATAATGTTAATCCAGTGTATGAAAGATCTTTTTTTATCAAAACCACAGCTTTAATGCTAAAATATAACTATCATTGCTATCCATAAATTCTTAAGTTTAACGTTATTCAAAGGAAATGAGGCAGTAAATTACTTTTTTTTCATGAAATTGCATAATTATTGCTATTATCTTGCATTCTTGTGCAAAACCACACAAAATGTTGACATTTTTCTTATTAGTTGGCAAAAAAGACTATTTTGTTATTCCAACTGGTCTTTTTTTTTAATGAATAACAAGTTTTTGATATTCTATGAAATTATGTTATCTTGTTTTTATGACAACTAGTCTAATAAATATGTTAAGCAACATATAACAGCGGTACAGTATAATGAACTTCCTTTAATCGTTGCCAGTTGCTGTAATTAAGCAGGAAAAGCTCAAAATATACATTTCAGATGTGGACAAACTATGAACAACCTGTGATTGCTGTGCACTAAATACAACATTTGTGTGAAAACATTTACACGATACACATTTTTGTTTATGTTAGTGTAAACATAAACACCTTAAGATGTCTTATCTTGTTGATGAAGAAGTGGAGTAATCCCTCTCCTCCTGCCCACTTATTATATTTGTTCTATATTCTACTAAAAACTGACTCTTTTGTCCATATTTGAGAAGAAGGCAAGTTTTACATGATCTGCTTCTCCGAATAAACAAAGAAAGGAAAAAAATAAAGTATGTTTCACAGGGTTGCACATGTACAAGTACCAAAAAAACTCACATTTCAGGAGAAAATGAGCCCCATTATCAGCCAGACTGACTCTAGGCTATTCATTTTAACGAGCTGCCACAGAAGTTCCTTTAGTAGTTCAGGGATATTTTCACAAAAGTCAGAAAAAATAAAACGGACACCTGTCTTTTTTATCGCACAACCCAAAAAGCAGCCCATAAAAACAAACTGCCAGCACACCTTAACTGCAGAGGATGCTCTTTCATCTTTTGCTCGCCTCCTTTTTTTGTCCTCCTGGATGAATATTTGGCTCCAGACAAAAGGTGAACCAATCAATTATTCCTCTTGCGGGGTGCAACGGTGCTGTTGTGAAAAGCGTTGACATTTGAGCTTTCCAGACAACATCTGCAAATTTATATGCCTTCCATTGTGCGAGGCAGCGAGCGCTGTATCAAAGGCTGTAAAAGGCCTTGTCAATTTAGTAAGGACAACTCCACAAAGACTCCATTCTCCTCTGTTGTTACAGGAATAATGCATTTCACTGGTATCCTGCCAAAACCTGCTGCTGGCAATTTGGCCATGTGATGTTATTGACTGCTAACAGACATCTACCATCAAAGCCATCAACCAGTGGGTAATGATGCACTGTGAAGCATCAGAACTCCACAGCACACGTTCACAACCAACACTTTTATTATCATCATCACTACTGCAATTCATTTTATAAAACACGTTTCGGTCTTCCAACACGACTGCCAAAAATCTAATTATGATTAAGTGGTAAATACCGATTGTCTAAGTAATGGTATCGACGCATCACTGTCTTCTGCCGTGGTTTCATGACCCACAAGTTGACAACTGGCACCACTGACTGTTGATCTCAAGGCAAAAACGTTCTCAGGTTAGACCCGGTGCGTTTAGATATTAATACCACGGACAGATCCAATAAGCAGCTCCTCCTCATAAAGGCGGTTAATTAATTAGCTTATAATATGATGCAAAAATATCAGAAGATATTGCTTTTTGATTCATAATTATTTATCTGATATTTATCTGATAATTAATTGATAACTAGAGGCAAGAAGTAACTAAGAACAAGTACTTTCTTACTGTACTTGAGTAGATTTTTTTTTTTTTTTTAAGGTATCTGTCCTTTACTTGAAAATGTACTTTTCTGGTAACTTTTTACTTTTACTCGCTACATTTTTGCATAAATATCTGTACTTTATACTCTGAGATTCTGAGAATAGGCTCCTTACACTTTCAAAGTAAACGGATGTGACAGTAGGGATATTTTTGGCTAAAACACACACCAACAGTAAATCTCTAATATGTGCTGCTCAATGATGTCTTTAACCAGATATCAACAAAGGTGAAGCTCACATCAAAATAAAATAATCAGCTGTGGATCAACAAGAGTCAAATTTCATGATCATCATCAACTGCACATCAGCCTGCAAATTATTTTCATCCATGAACCACTTCCTTGCCCACTACCCATCCACATGTTGTTTCAATTTATCCAAGGATTTTTTTTTTTTTTTTTTTTTTTG
This sequence comes from Maxillicosta whitleyi, assembly GCA_029822895.1. Lineage (NCBI taxonomy): Eukaryota > Metazoa > Chordata > Actinopteri > Perciformes > Neosebastidae > Maxillicosta > Maxillicosta whitleyi. The sequence continues at coordinate 9,802,927 of JAPSES010000124.1, read as the reverse complement.
GTTTTTTAACCCATCCCACATGTTTTTTGCAGGTTACCTGTCAGGTCCCAGACCCAGTGCAGGACTCTGGTCACCACCATTCAGTGTGGAATTGGAAAATTAGTTAACCCATGCGTATTCCTTGGGATCAATTCGATCCCATCCCAGTGCCTTTTGTCTATGGGACATGGAAGGTCACAGCCTTATTCTTCAATCTATACTTGTACATTTTCTGGAAAACATCAGTCCATTTTGAAAAAGTGCACACACAAAAAGCGCAATTTTCATCATCAGGACATGGATTGAGTTTAAAGCCACAAAACAATAAATCCTCAGATTCTGTCAAATGATAGGAATGATAGTCTGGTGTATAAATTCAACAAATCCAGCAGAATGCAAGAGACAACAAGATCCACATTACGTTCCATAAACAGTGTCAGATTTAAAGTATGTGAACAAACACACACAAAAAGGTTGGATTTTACAGATCCCATTCTGAATCTTCCTACACAACAGCTTTGGAGACTAAGCTTAAAGTTTCACTAATAATTTCTTAAATAGGCTCATTTTTTAGCTTAAGAAATCTACACTACACAAATCTACACATCACACAGACTGACAATGATGTTCTGGGACTCAGATTAGAAAAGCCCTACGCACTAATGACAGTGCCTTTTGCTTAATCTTGCAGATAGTGCTGAAGGTAACACATCTCAGCTCTGGAAACACTGCTACAACTGGTATAACTGCTACTTCAAAGTACACAAGTTTTTTTTATCCATCTATCCATGATAATCCATTGACCATCAACTATCACATACCTTGTACATAAAATTGACCTAATGGAGAAACAACAATTTCACCAAAAACGTTATTTTATTTTAATTTTTTTGAGCTGGTAAGAGCAGATTTTTCAGGCGTTGCGAAACTGGTAGTTAGTACACAAAACTGAGATGGAAAGACCTTTTTCCGCAAATGCAGTCATGTGACTAAAAAAGACCGGATGTAGTCGGACGTTACAACAAGCGAAGAAGAGTTTAGAGAAAACACACCAGGAAATAATTGTATGATTTAGTAAGAAACAGCGCAGAAATAACAACAACAAGAATAACAATAACAATAATAATAATAATAAATAAATAATAAAATAATAAATTACGTTCGTCGCCATGTTTATGTAACGACTTCTCGTGTAATCTCGCGATAATAAAAAAAAATCCTCGCATTTATGATTTAATGGAAAAACTGATATTACACACTTCTCTTCTTTTGACATTTAGTAAATATTGGTAACGTTTTGCACATAAGCCTAATGGAAAAGCGACTAGTATCACTTACAGAAAAAATATATATAAATACATTTTACTATAAAATAAAACTCGAAAAGGACTACAATATGTATATGCACATTTAACTTTACAAATATTTAAGTGCATTACCAAACCGTTACTACTCCAAATGGTATTTTTCACCAAATACATAAACAACAACAACAAACACTGCTTCAAATTGTTATGAACCAGAGTCAACAAAGTTCAACAGGCTTCATATGAGTAGCTTCATCAAAGCACTATACATAATAAGAGCAACATCAGGAAACAAAAAACACACATAAAGATTTGACTCACGGTTTTTGACGCTGCTCAGACGAAATGGGTAAAATCCTGGCCCTCCTTTAGCGACATGTTGAATTTCTGTCACTGAAAAACACACTGTCAACACTAAAACACCGAATTTATTTATTTATTTATTTTTTAATTATCATGATTATAACAATGTTACTAACTTTGACGAACTAAACATCCTCTGTATCAGTCCACAGTAACTCATTTCCATCTTCAGCAACGTTTACAGCATTTCTTCAGAGATGTTTTCTAGTTTTCCAACATACCTGGGCTCATCTTCATCAAGAAAACAAAACTCACGCTGCACTGATGAGATGTTCAATGTCAATCAGAAAAAAAAAATATTTTAACAAGAAAAAAGGGAGAGCCATAAAATAAATAATTTACTGAAAATTGCAGAAGTAGAAACTATATAAACTGAGAAAAACCATGATGAGATAATTAATATAAGCAGAAAAAATACATTGATAAATATACAAGTCTGTAATGAAGAAAACAGACGGATCAAACTTGAACGCATCAAATGAAGCTGGTTCCACCTATAACCACTAGATGTCACTATAGATGTGGAACAGCAGTGGAACGTATGAAATGTAGGGTTTATTGCATTTTTTTATAACATTTCAATGAAAAGGTATGAACTTTGAATATTTGTAGGGTTTGGATTCACTTTACATCCCTTTCAGATTCAGAAAACTTTATTTATCCCATTGAACCAATTCAACTTCAGCTTACCACAGACATCCATCAACATTCAAAATGCAATATGACAGACAAGAATGTATGAAAATGTGAGATCAGAAAGTTACATACAGGAAAATGACTGCTTTTCACTGAAAAAATGCAAAATACAGAGGATAATGTTATGATAAATGGGAATAAATAATGAAAAACTGATATAAACTGATATAAAAATATGTGACTGCCACAATGCTTCATTATCTGATTATAGAGAAACTGATATGGCTGAGGGTTTTTTTTTTTTTGCTCAGTGTTCTAAAAAAACAACTTTTAATCAAAATTGTCTTTTTTTTTTTAAATTATTATTATTTTTTGCATATTATCTCCATACAGGTATGTTAAAATGTGAGAACACATCAGATTAGCAGCATTAAAGATATTTATATATCATACTTTTTACATTGTATATCAATAAATACATGTTTTCTTTGCTTGTAATATTAAAGACAGCTGAATGGTTGACAGTTCAACTCTGATGTAACTGATGCAGACTTTATGTATCAGTTCATATGGAATATATTAATCTATCAGTGTGTATTGAAAGAACTGTACAGTCAGACATGTTCATGTGTTCAGTTTCATTGTGATCTTTCCTGATTTGTGATTTATCTTTAACACGTGTGCTAAGAGTGTAAGTTCCATTATTATTATTATTATTATTATTATATTACCGTGCTAAATTGTTCAACTGCTGGACATTTAATATTATTTTATACATTAACTACAAGAAGTTTTGTAATTATTTTATTTTGATAAACCTCTTCATGTGCACTGTGGTGGACCTTAACCTTAAGCAGACACAGGAACCTTATTTAACTGCTTTGCAAACCATATTAACGTAATGTTTTAAAAAATAAAAAATAAGAGAAAATATTGTACTTTACTTTTATTAAAGGCTGATCTGTCCGGACATGTTGATTTGACAAATGGAACTTAAACAGTTGCGCACACAAACATACACAAACACAAAACATGTTGTGATTATCAACATTTATGCATGTCGGATCATAAATGTTGAAATGTTGGGAAGTTGTGTTGAGATAAATGATGAGAAAAAACAAAACTAAAGAGAGGATTTCATTTTTTTAATAGTAAAAATAAACAATAAAGAACTTTAAAGAGTCAAAACATCATTGTCTTCTATACATGTTGCACTAGTTGAATTTGTTCATCTTAATTTAATTCACTATATAATTCATATTTTGGGACAGATTTCCAATATGTGATCTTATCTTTGAATGGATCTGAAGTCCTTGGGCCTCCAGGCGGCGGTAAAGTCCAGGTGGTCCGTGTCAGTCCTTTCATGGAAAGTGTCTGTACCTCTCATTCCCCTGGATCTCCAGAACCTGGACTGTTGGGTCTGGGTTTGGCCAAGTTGGCTCTGACTCGAGCCTGATCGACTGCATCCAGGAGGTTTTTGGAGTCCAGCGCCAAAGTGTGAGCAGCTGCCAACATCTGCCGCTGACACTCCTCCTTCAGAGACGTGACGGAGTTCTGCTGGGCCAGGCGCATCTTGTTGATCAGCTCTCCTAAGTCCTTGTTCAGCAGCTTCTTCGTGCCCTCGATCTGAGACCAAACGACGGATCGTTTCACACAGATCAGCATCTCCAAGGCAACAAAACTAGACTTTTCTGTGGTTGGACAGCTTCAATTATACTTCTCATGAGGATTAACTTTTAGTCTTTATAAAAAATGCGTAAAAAAAAAAAAAAAAAAGTAACTGTAAATATAGACCATGTTTGTTAACAAACTCACAGGTAGCTCCCATCCTAAAAGTTTGTTTAGTCTGATATTTAATTATAAAATCCACAAGTGTGTGGATTTAGTACAGAACAAGTTTTATGTG
>JAPSES010000124.1:9775617-9788014 GCA_029822895.1 Maxillicosta whitleyi | reverse complement strand
CTGGGTCTCAATGCTCAAATATAATTAGTTTTTTACAAAAAAAAATTCATGAGTGTATTCTTTTCATGAGAGGAAGTCAGCGTTGGTTGTACCATTTCTCAACAGTGGGGGTGGATTGTGGCTGTCGGAATGTGCCATTGCATATGAAACAGGGGGTGATATAGCAGTTTCATCAGTTCTGTCAGTATTTCTGTTGGTTGCTCTTCAACTTCCTCATTTGCCTGTGAGTGGCGTTTCCTCTTTCAGTTAGTGATGAGGTTGTTCTTCAAGGGGTAAAAACTTCAGAAAAGTTTGATCTCTCAACTTGACAAAGTTGACCATAGATCTTCATTTGCAAAGTTATAGTGAAGGTGACTCATTGCTTTTATTTCGTCTTTCGATTTGAAGATTAAATGTGTGTTTCAAATGTCGTGCAGTAGAGCTGGTGCAAGACTGGTGAGTACAGACAAATTGCTGCAAATCTCAAATCCTTTACTAAGATGTTACGCTTACAACCAAACATACTATCAAATTATAACCCATTGTCGGTTGTGTCCTCTTCTCTTGTTGTCTCCAGTGTTGATGCATTTCAGGGACATTTATGGGACTATGTTTGTCTAAAAGAGAAGGAAAAGACAGACAGTAAAATGAAGGCGTGAAAGTGACGCATCCCTACATGCATACAGTGAAATACACAGCAAAGCGTGTCCGGCTGAACTGAGCTAGTGTGTGATGTCAGGAGACACCAGCACCCTGTCCTGGAGGAGCATGTCTCCCATCAGCCAGTCAAATTCCTCGGAAGTGTCTCCGACGGCAACTGTTGCTAGGGACTGTGTCTTTCCAGTGAAGATCATCAAAGTTTGTTTCCTTAGTAATAGCTCCAACCTGGGCAAGAACTTCAAACTAGTCCGCTGTGAAGAAGGATGGACTGTTAAGGTACACTCTCCTTTATCACACTGTAATGCTTTTTACTTTACTCTCCATCCGTGCTGATCTCTGCTGTTCTGCATACAACAATTCTTATTCCTCTCTACTGGTACATACACTTCTGAAGGGAACTTGGAGGTAAATTGGTAATTCTTATGATATATTTTCATATTTTCATAATAATTATATGTGTCTCTTTTGTCTTTAGGGTTTATTTTGTGATTTTTGTCAGTTAAAATTGTGTAAATGTTTCAATATTTTATTGTTTGACTTTATTTTACTAATTTAGAATTTTCCAAAACATTACAAAAGCATTTTACAGTACTTTGGGTGAATATTTTTCATGTTCTGCGTATAACGAAAGGTGTTAAAGCACAAATGACTCTTATGTTGTTTTCATCTTGTTGAAAAAGATACCACACTTAATTTTTCATTTTCATCCTGTTTTGTCTTTTACATTATCCTCATGTTGTTGTTTCCTTTTGTGGCATTTTCCAGGTTGTTTTGTCTTGTTACATCTTTTTTGGTTTTTACAAGTACTGTAAAACCATAAGTAGCTATAAACAAAGAATTTTTTTGACCATGATAAAACATTTTTAACCTTATTACCTAGTTGTGGGGGCTTTGATGAAAACATCACACAAATCTACATGCATTTTTTTTTTTTTTTTAAGGAAAACAACCACATGATTAGAGCTAAATGATCAGCAACAAAAAAATCACATTATGTCACATCACTTTTTTGCTGAAAACATTATAATAAATGATGATGTGGTTTTTGCTTGGGTCTGTGCTACACCGGCATATTTACTTATGTCTGTAGAATATTATTTATAGGTCATATATTATCTTTTTGAACATTACATTTTAGCATATTTGATCAGAGTTCAATAATGTTTTTTTATAACTGCTCTAAGAGGACTAAAAACGTATGTTATTTCAGTGTTAGTGCAGTAAGGAACCTGGAATCCTCATAACACCACGTACAGATGAAATGACATAAAAACTAGTTAGTTATCTAGGTATAATGGATATGTTTTCATCTAGTGAAAGGTAATAACAGGCTTAATTTTTTTTAAAAAAAAAGAAACAAAGTAGTTCAGGTAATGGTGCAACATAATCCTTTTCAACTAGTGTTCACAGTTCATTTCCATGTACTACTGTCAAAATGTGAAAATCAACATCTCTTAAATATTTTCTTGCCACTGTTCTTGATTTGCGTTGTTTTCTTTTTGTCATTTCCTTTAGATCGTGTCCTTGGTCTAGTTGTTGTCTTAACAGTATTTTTCATATGTTTCTGAAAGTGACAAGCAGCTACTAGTGTTTCTAATGTGCACAGACTAACAGTGTAATGATCTGCGTCGCAGGATGTCATCAATGTGGTGCTTTCCAGTGGCTGTGTGGGTCCAGACATTAAGTACATCCTCTGCTATGGCCTCCTCCTCAAACATCTAAAGTCATCCCAGGTTCACTGGCTGCATCCTGACCTCACTATATCTGAACTAACACAGCGCTACGAACAACAGCACCTCGAGGCTGAATGGAGGTCACACACTATATTTTGTTTCCCTTTAAATTATATGTTTATGTATGGTGTATGCTGTATTTTTAAACCAAAAGGAATCACCTATTTTGAGGTTCTATGTTTGGTTATTGTGCAATATTCAAAACTAATTTTTAGCACTGACAGGAAAATATATGAAAACTATGGCAGGACATTTTAAAAAGTTTAACAGCTATAACTGTGTTTGATTTGTCACATTTGTATTTGCTTGAAACATTACATTACAGACATATAACTATGGTTCACATCACAGCCTGTTTTGTTCAGGCAATAGTTTTAGCTTTAGTTTAATGATGCTTATATGCTGTCTATGAACATAAATATGTAGCTCTGGAAAAATACGAAGGACTGGTTAAAAAAATGACAATATGGTTAGTTAAAGATGAGACTGAAAATCAGTGTTATTCCACCAAATATTCAACTTCTGAATGTAAAATTTTAGTTTTGTTGTTATCTATAAATGGTTTTGAAACATTTTTTTAGCTAGTGCAACACATGAAAACATTTGTATAATGTATTATTTTGCCATAAGTGCCATAGATGACAATATTCACAGGTGGAATCTGGGAAATATTGTCAGTAGTTTCTAGAATAAACAGAATAACAACTATTTATTTTACTCAAATGCATACTTATAATAAAACCAGTAGTCTTTTATGTTTTTCCACATCAGATCCAAATGCAACAGATAACTCTTATACATAACCTGTTTAAAAAGTAGGGCAGCTCTCCTGTGACATTACAGCCTCAAAACTAACTGTGAAGGTTTGTCTGTGTAGATACGACCTGAGGATCAGATACATACCTTTAGAGTTCATGGAGAAATTCAGAGAAGACAGAACCACGATGCTCTACTTTTACCAGCAGGTCAGTATGTCGTCAATGCAGGGCCAGGCCCAAAAAAAGTACTACAGGGATTTTTCTGGTGCAAAACCAGTGCAGATAAAAGTATTGTTTGTATTACTCTGTATATGTGGGCCAGATCTATTAAAGGTTGTGTATGTATATATGTATGAAAACATGTGCAAATTCTTTGCTTTGGTGGATCCCAGTGCAGTTTTTACAGTGTATTGTCCTCATTAGTGCACGCAAAGTCCTCATTTAAATAGGGCAGTCTCCAAGATTTTGCACCTTTTGTAATTTGCACAAGCAATCTTTATAAATCACCCGCAAACGTGGGTCAACCCCACATGAAAATTTCTAGATAGCGCAAGCAAAATGGTACACATAAATTGGGATCTGTGTCTCCAAACCTTCAAGTGTGTGAAGCTTTAGTGATATCGAACTACCGATAATTAACGTTTATATTTATTGATTTATTTTCTTATTTATTAGGACAAATGGCTATCACCTCTACTTTTAGAACTTTTTTTTGCACCTTCTTTATATCCATTCTTTTAACTCTGGTCTTTTTTTGTTTTGTATGTATGTATGTCAACTACTCATGTTGTTTGTGCGATATATGTTGGTACTACTGCGACACATGAATTTCCCCATTGTGGGATAATAAAGGGCATACTTACTTACTTACTTAATATTTAATGATGCATTGTGCCAAATGTTTGGGCAGATACTGTAGAGATCAGGTTGGTGTGTGTGTTTTCTTGGAATTTCAGGTAATTAAATACAAATTTTTTTTTACAGCTGTTGAAGTTACAGCTGCTTCAGTGTGTGTAAATGCCTGCCTTTGGCGTCTTTTGGAGATGTGGTGATGCACATCCAGCTGCAAACCAAAACAGAACATCTGTGTGATTGTCTGTAGTAAATCGCCAATAGATTAATTGACACACACCATTATTCTTAGTGTCAGACATTAATCAAAGACATTCCAGACCTGGCGAAATTTCAAAAAAGGAATCTTTTTGACTGACATTTCACTATATTGTGGTTTTGAGGTGAAACATCAGTTAGATTGTGGATGCTCTTTACTGACACACAATCTGTGGGTTTTTCCTGTTGTCATATCCATCAATCTGTGGTTGAAATGTGGAGAAATGTGAAAATCTAGAAAGTCCAATGCAGAATAAAGGCAAATTGCACTTATGTTCAAAACGTTATGGACCTGTTTGCACCAGTATATCATCAGAACATAATCTTTTGTGCGTAAAGATTTAGGTGCATAAACCTGGGGAGATTATGTGCACCTCTCTCTTTTACAATTAGCTGTTGTAGTCCGTTCATTTTGTATTCTTCACCATCTGTATATGACACAGGATCAACTTTTTAAGGATAATATACATTTGTACATAATTGAATGTTCTTGACCATTTTTAGTGATATTACACAGTACTACAAGGCTTCATTGTGGAGACATATGTTTGGTAAATCACTGCATGTGTTATCAAAAACAATTGAATCTTAATTCCAAAGACACTGAGGTAGAGGTTAAAGGCTGATATTTCTTTTTTCCTTTCACTAGTCATATGAAAATGAATGTTGTATGCACTAATATCTTGTACTATCAAAAGCACAAGACTTGATTTAAGTTTGCTGAAATTCTTGAAACACAAATTTGCTTTGAGAAATAAATAAATTCTACAGCCCACCTATGGATAAGATGAAACTTGGCCTGTTGTGATCATAGTCTATATGCACTTATTTACAGGTACGGAGTGATTATATGCAACAATATGCCTCAAAAGTCAGTGATGGGATGGCGTTACAGTTTGGCTGCCTTGAAATCAGGTACTTTACATTAACGCAAAAAAAATAAAAGCTTCTAAAATGATCATTTTATGTGCAAAGAAACAGCTCAGGACGAAACAATTTCCTCTTGTAAAGGTTCATAAATATTTAACACTTTATTGTGTCTGCAGGAGATTCTACAAAGACATGAATCCAAACGGGCTGGAGAAAAAGTCCAACTTTGAGCTATTAGAGTAAGTCAAAAGTCAAACGCCCTCTTCATTTACAAGCATCGAAAACATTTCCTCTTTATATTTAACCTTCTTGGATGGAACATCTATGTCTGTGGCTTTGTGTTCAGTTTCTGTTTCAACTTATGCTGTACTAAAAAACAAAGTCGTCACTAGTTCTGCAAAATGATCCGTTACCCACCTGTCTAACCACTGTGTATATGTATACCAGTCTGAAAAGGCCATGGACAGAAACCACAGGTGTTCCAGTTCATTTACAACAACAGACACAGCGATATGTTCATCAAGCTGTTGCTCTTCATACACAAGACACAAGTCACAAGTCACATTCCTAGTCATATTCAACCACTGACATCAAGAAGATGAGCATAAATACTGTGTAACTTGCTGAAAGTATAGCTTTGTTTAAACGCTTTTCAATGGAGAGTGTTTTGTCAAAGATTAAAAATAAGCATTTTCCACATTAGCTCATAAAGGCCCAGTGTCACCTTTGTGGCAGTTGCCTAGTGAAGTTTAGCCTTTCTTAAGTGACTTATGATCATTTATTGTAATAATATCATCTGTATTTTGTGTTCTTTCAGTGAAAATCACATACTTCACGATATTTAATTTACTGCTCATGTTGACATTCCAAAAAACCTCAGAAAAACTTCAAATTCTACAATTATTATATCAGAAACAGAAAAAACTGAAGAAAAGCTGGCGTTTTTTTTGCAAAATCTATTATCACCTGAACATAAACCAAGTGTCTTCATCCACTGTCATTGATTCAACTCCACGGGTTTTACTGGTAAATTAATGTTATAGAAGATGACGGTGTTTCCACGTTCACTACGAAGCCTTTGAATGTCCAAATGGGTCACATCTAATGACCATGAAAAGATGATAAACTGTATTTTACTTCAATTATTTACATGGAGTGATAGGATCAGTGAATCAGTACATGCTTTTGGTTGACGGTGGATGTTTGGGTCTTTATGGGTTAAACTTGGTATGGTATAGCAGGAGAGGCGAATATAATCAACTCTGGCAGAGACTGCTTCTAATTTTCAGACTTGAACCCCAATGAAAATGTCTGAATGTGGTTTAGACAATGACAGATAGTTTTTTTTTTTTTTTTTTTTTTTTTAAATCAGACTTCGTTGTATTTAATCACCACAAGTTGCATAAAATACAAAAAAGTAATGTGAAAGACGGGTGTGAAGACGCATAAATCCTGTGAGGTTTATTCCACCATATATTCATTTCTGAACCGTTAATAAGTTAAAACATTAAAAAATTGAATGGATCTGATTTATTTGCTTTGCCTAAGGTTTTAAAGCAGATGTGTATTTTGACTGGTTTTAGCTTAATTTCGTCATTTTCCAACACCTCAGCCCCTCACTCTATTTATAAATGGAAACAAGACACATCTTTATTGGTATGTCGTGTACTATATTATGTTGACGTTCCACCCTTAGGAAGGAGGTGGGACTGGACCTGTTCTTCCCCAGAGAGCTGATCAACAGTATGAAGGTAGAGCAGACACATGTTTTTTTGCGATTTCATCTTATAAATCTAAGAGTATCTGTGTTTTGTGATCATATGGAATGTGTATCAGCCCAAGCAGCTGCGTCGAATGATCCAGCAGACGTTTCAGGGGTACTCCACTCTGAATCAGGACCAGTGCATGGATAGGTTCTTCAAAACTCTGGCTCAGTGCTACAGCTACACACAGGAGAGCTTCGCCTGTCAGCTGGTGGTGAGTAATGAGGACCACCTTCTCATAGTCAGTTCATTTTTTATAAGAAACATAGAAGTACTTATTGCATCCTGCATCATATCAGAGGTGAACCAAACCAAATGCATGACGAGTGTCTAACCTTTGTGTGTGTTGTTCATAGCATGGCTGGAGTTTGACAGTCGACTTGGTCATCAGCCCTGAAGGCATCAGCCAGCAAACTGAAAACTCCACAGTGAGAACATGCTCTTTGTCTTTTATTGAATTGTAGTTTTATACTCATGATCAGCCAGTTATCACACACAGAAATACTAACATGAAGCGTGAAAGATATGAAGAAACAACAAATAAACAATAAATAAACAAAGGCTTTTACATATTGACATTTCATGCCAACCTATAAACTGTGTAGGTATCGTGATCATGTTCTGATGCACTTAACTAGTGACGAATAGAAAACAATATTGGCCTACATTACAGACAGTAAAAGTCATAATGTCATAAACATGTCATAAAGTCTTAACCGTAGTGTCGCAATTTTTTTAAAATCTGCGTCATTTGCGACACATTTACAGAAGTGTAATACGTCTACTTCTGTAGAAGTGAAAATATGCAGATATATGAAAGTGAACACAGAAGAACATGTCACATTTCAGTTTATTTTGGTAACAGTACACTGCAAAAATGGGGTGTATAAAGCAGCAGGGGTGTCCCAGCCAAAAAACAAACAAACTTGGGGTCCTTAGGAATTGTGAAAGTTATAATGCCCTCAATTATTTCACAATGTATTTAATTTTAACAGTTGTTTACTTCATTTTAAGATGTCCTGATTATTTTAGACAAAAAAGATAAGGTATTAATTTAAGATTATAGTGTAAAAATGAAAAAAACAAAACAAAAAAACAACAAAATAAGTTATCTCACCTCTAAATCAATTTGTTTTTATCTTATCTTTATCTTTTATCAATTAATTTGCAGTATATGGAGTGATATGCACCACCATAATATGCACCACATAAACAGAAATACATGTTATATATTATAAGTAGAGGGATGACCTACAGTATGTATCATTAATATTATAACTGTGACTTTAAATTTCACATCTGATCTCTAATGCCAGAATCATCCCCTGTATGTCTTTGTGTCTTTTTCAGCCCATGCGTCTGGCTGCGTTTTCTCAGGTGCGCAGTATCTCTTGTTCTGCAGAAAAAGACAGCCGGGCTCTGCTCACCGTTCACATCGAGGGAGCAAAACAAGTAAAACATTTTATACTCATATCAAGTAACATGAGCAGATGGTGTTTTACGTGGGTACATGTTTTCTCAGCAGGAAACTATATCTTTCATGTGGTTTCTGTATGGGGTTGTGCAATGAGACATGATTTATTTCTTTGTCTGCCCTAAGAATCAATTGGAAGTCATAATGGTAGTATCATCCTGTGGAACTGGGCACCAAATACTACATTTAAATTTAGGATGTAGCGATATCCAATACTGGAATCGGTATTTGGTCCCATTCTGAGTGTGAGTACTTGCACTCATACTCATAAAAGTACTCAGATACAACCGCAATGATACCACATATGGCAGTGTGACAATCACAGTTGAGTGTAGCAGATGTGGAGATTTTTCAAAGTAAATGATTGTAACAAAAGTAACGATGGCTTGAAGTAACGTTAAAGACACAGGCGGATACTGACAGAATGTTCTGTCTATTTTCTGCATACACAATACTGTTGATCTTCCATGTGCACATGGATTCATACCCAGACACAATAGCACCTGGAACTGTGGAGGTAGAGGATCTGTTCAAAGAGCGACTGTGTGAGTTAGTGACAAACGACTGACATATTAATGATAATTACCCAGGGCTAGGACGGTTCTACTTATTCTCCGGTTCTTCTCTTCTACGTCCTTCTTATAATACTATGGGGGTAAGGAGTGGTGCAGACCACCACCCACAGAAGTGAAAATGAGACTTAAAAGTCATTTCTCTTTTCTCCACCTCCTGAAGCTTCAAGAGACGCATAGGGTAGTAAATTCAAAATGAAACTTGTCTGGGTAAAGTGCTTATAAACCACAGCTTCTCATCTTCTCATAAAACTTTACTTTTCTTCTTGGTATTTTTCCAGTATCGTTAATTAAGAACGGAACCCCCTGGTGGATTGAATGAGAAACGCTCATTCTAACACATTAAATATCAATAGCATCACTTTGTTTCAGGGGGTTCAAATGCAAACTTTATGAACTATTAAGATCCAAACACATAAATAAATGTACAAGATAAGTTAAAGATACATTTACAGGTTTCGGTGTTGAATTAGAACTTGAACTTATAACTTAAACTCCACTTTATTTTGAGCAGCTGATAAAGGAAAACAACTTCCTGATGTGAAACATGCATGATTTAGTGTGATATTAAATGTACTAATCTACTATTGTAACAATTGTTCATTTTTAATTTTTTTTATACATGATACTGCTGACCATTGAAACACCCGATTCTCAGCCTACACCGCTGATGCACAGTGTACATTTGCAACATCAGACAGACATATCACATGACAGTTTTGATGAACTAACTGCACAAAGAACATTGTTTTGGAAGTGTTAATACCAACTGTGATTGTCTTGAGCAGAAGTTTGATTCTAACACAGTATGACGTGTTAAATGGTTGTCCTTGTAGCCGCTGTCAGTGAGCACCTCCTCCCTGGCTGTAGCAGAGAATATGGCCGACCTGATCGACGGCTACTGTCGACTGGAGGGGGCTGAAAAATCTCACATTAAAAGGTTGTGTAAAGGTACGTTCCATACAAATGACATGTGTTGCAATGATAATATACCATGCAATGAAATACTGAGTGAAAAAACATCTCCAGTACAGTGAGCAGATGTGGTTTACTTACTCTGTTAGTGTTAGTTTTGCTTCAGATTCATTATAATGAACAATAAGAACTTAGATAGCCAGCATCATAAACGTCAGTATTTCTGTTTGAACTTTAACTGGACTTATGAATAAACAATTTTGCATTTTGACCTCAAATAATCCAGTCTGATGAACAGTTGTAACTGAAAACCATCAAATCAAATTTTATTTATAGAGCGCCAAATCATAACAAAAGTTACTTATTGACACTTTACACATAGAACCAGTTGAAACCACACTCTCGAGCCAATTTACAGAAACCCAACAGAATGTTGCAGGAGCAAATACTTGTGACTGGTGACAGTGGAAGGAAAAACTTCCCTTTAACCTTGAAAAACCCTCGAGCAGATCCTGACTCCTGGAGGTTGGCCATCTGCTTTCACCAGTTGGGCTTAAAGAGAGAGAGTAAAGGAAGATAAAAATAGAGAGAAAGACTGGGGGATGTAGGGGGAGACACGTGGATGTAATGGATGCACAGTAAACTGAACTTGAACTGTTAAACAGCAGATCAGCTGATGCTAGTATAATTACCAATAACTAGAAAAAAAAGTCATAACTGTTAATACCACTACTACAAGTATTAACAGTCTATGTACTATTACTGCAACTGTTACTACAAATGATAGAAACCACCACCATTTATGTAACTACATAAACATTATCACAAATATATGGATAAGTGAGTGGTCTGCTTTTTACAGGAAGAGACATAAGGCCAAAACTGCCTGACATCCCAAAACTGTGAGTGTTCTTACTGTTTTAATGAATCATATTGGAAAGTAGCGCAGTGAGTCATTACACTGCAGACTGTAAAAAAATAAGATTTATGCTGTACATGTAGCTTCAGAACTTATATTCTCTTTAATGTCTTTAATATCTTCCAGTAGTGCTCTCAGCGAGCCTGAAAGAGGTTCAAGTAAGTCTAATCGCTGATTTTCTCATGATAAATTCAAGTGGTTTTAATCTTTTTATACATTAATTTGATGACTGGTTTCAAATATAATGCTTTGTCCCCAGACTCGGACATTTATGTGGAAATTCCAGATGGTTCAGCAGATGCAAGTAAGTATTTGGCAACTTTTTTCCATTATACTTTGTCAAGTAGAGTCTAGGCCTGGGGGCACCTCAGTAGATACAGGCATATAGAATATGCTATCCAGGGTAAAAGTAGTGATTTTTTTCATAACAATTACTAACATTGTGATTGTGAAAC
This sequence comes from Maxillicosta whitleyi, assembly GCA_029822895.1. Lineage (NCBI taxonomy): Eukaryota > Metazoa > Chordata > Actinopteri > Perciformes > Neosebastidae > Maxillicosta > Maxillicosta whitleyi. The sequence continues at coordinate 9,776,806 of JAPSES010000124.1, read as the reverse complement.
ACTAAGAATTATGACATCAATATTTAGTGAATGTAAATGATAGAAAGATGTTGATTTTTGAATGGTTAATTGTGACGAATTTTGCTCAAGTCCTAACGTAAAAAAGAAAGAAAGAATGATGTCATTGAAAAAAACAACAACTGCGTAGTCAAGTCTGTTGTTTTCCTTCGTGTTGAGAAATTGTTGCAAAATAAGAGTCATTTAGCAAAGTTTTTAGTTTTTAAAGGGAAGTTTGGTGGAAGAGGAAAAATTCCAAAACCATCCTCAAACTGAAACCAAAATTTAGTCCAACACCTCTAATACTGTGCATCTGGGTGCAATATATAATATATAATAAATAGGTGAATTATCAGTCATTTGTAAAAGGAAAAGACCTGTCAGATTCAGTGCAGAAGAGGTTTAGAGTATATATACTGGCTTTAACAGCACATATCTGTTACTCACATGTAAATATGTGAATGCCAACATAATTTTGTTTTTTTAGAATCCTATTATGATAAACTTGGAGTTGTATTGACTGATAAATAATAATATGATAATGTGTAAATTATCCAGACAAACCAAAAAAAATAAATAAAACACAGGTATCTACAAAAACAGCATCATTGCAAAAATGCATCTTTAATTCAATTACAGCCCCATAAAAAAAGTGTAAACCTGACATCTTAGGCTCAGACTGCAGGCAAATGTGGCCCAAATGCATTTTTTTTTTTTTTTGCCCATGTGTGACCTTGTATCCGATCTGTTAAAGACAGTTTGAACGGCACAAATCCAGGGAAACATATTTACTGCTATAAAGACAGTGTGTGCCTACGTGGTCACGTCTTACATCAGGACCTTATTTGCGAATGTGGGTCACTTCAGGGTCGCATTCAGTTCATACTCAAAAGTGAGAAATGTAGCATTTAATGTGTAATATGAATGTGATATATTTATGCTGCTACTGATATCTGAGAACACTAATGGTGATGAGGAGCACGCTCATTGATAATACTGTACATAGGATGAAATCATCTCCACCATGAGGACATTTAATAAATACCTAAGTTTATCTGTCAAACCACTCATTACACACTACCCGGCAAAAAAAAAAGTCACACATGCAATATGTGACTGCACCACCTTCAGTTTTGATTCCAGGACACATTCACTGTCACATCTTTTTTACCACATAATTCTTACATAGTGT
>JAPSES010000124.1:9755813-9775517 GCA_029822895.1 Maxillicosta whitleyi | reverse complement strand
TGGCCCCATTGACCCCAATGTTAATGAAAATTTCAAAGTGATCTAGAATCCAGGATTTCTTCCGGATCACCCCCAAAAGTGGGGTTCTTCCCAGCCCCACCCTCTACCCCTCCACCAAATTTGATGGAAATCGGGTTGGTAGTTTTTGTGTAATCCTGCTAACAAACAAACAAACAAACCTGAAAACAATTCTATTACTCTTGAAATGTCTTTAAAAGGCTGGATCATTTTTGGTATTATTTATCTGTCAGTAAATTGATACGGTCGATAATATGTCAGTAAATACAGAGAAATATAAAGGGACTCCATTCAAAGATAAATTACTTTCAGATGCAACATTGCTAATGAAAATCTGTTAAATAAAATAAAACTAGATTCATTTTAGTAACTAAAACCTTTTTTATTGAAAGTGCTCTGGAATGTACACTTTACAAAAAAAAAAAGGAAAAAAAAGATCTGCTTCCCATTTCCCTTTTTTCTTTTCAATAAAACAGGATTTTTTTTTTTCTCAATCTTTTTAAGAAAACTTAATGAAACAAAGCAAACTTTTCGCTCTTCAGCAACAACTCAGTTCATATATTACAACCTGCTGGGATCCTATTTACAAATCATACAAAAGAACATCAGTAAAAGCTGCGTCTCATTTGTCCCCTTAGTTCTGCAGCTAATCCACACACTTCACCGAGTTTAAAGCCCAGGGTCGGCGGAGAGAAGACTCGGCCCAGTCCCAGTTTACCCAGTTAATGCCAGTCAACTGGACATCTCTCCTCATGTTGACTGACAGCAGCTGGAAACACATTTGTTGTCATTTAAGAGTCATTTGAAGATACATTTAGAGTCAGCTGGAGTCCAGACGTGCTCTACTGGACTCTGTATTTGTAAAACCAGCAGAGACCACGAGTGAAGTTCCATCCCAAAGAGATGGAGAGGACGTAGATGAGGCCGAGCAGAGCGAAGGGGTAGAGCAGCACCACTGTGTTCTTCAGGAAAGGCAGAGCTGTGGACATGAACACAAAAACATAACCAACATTTAGTGGCAACATCATGGATTTCACAGTGAAATTAAATTTATGAATCCCATCTTCACTGTTCTGTTGTAACGGCAGAAATATGTTACATGTCAAATTTACTCGATGAAATATACTTCTATGTTACATCTTTTTACAATATGAAACTAAAATCTCAAGCAGATAAGTAGGTATTAGCTTTAAAAAAGTGACAAATCAGCAGCTAGAGTGCAAGAACCGGAGAAGACGGACATTTTATTACATTTTTTCATTAGGTTTCATTTGTCAGATAATAAAAACGGCCTACCAAACTTGGTATTAATGCTTGGTTATTATAGTTTATGCCCTTTTATTTGTACCATGATGAAGCTAGAATTTTGCTTTTTTTTGGGTGGTATCAGGATAAAATGCTATATAGTGACAAGAGATCAACTAAAGGTAATACACTGTCAGGAATATTATTAAGGATTCCTATAAGTTAAATTTAAAACCTTTTTAAGACCACTTAAAAGAGAATTTAATGCCCATTTAACAGCCATATTGGCAAAAATTCATGACTCCTAGAATTTAGGAAAATGTATTAATTTACTCCAATGCCTTGATTATTTTAAGTTATTTCTCACTGGGAGATGCAAAGTTAGTGATAACTGGTTCCTTATTTCAATGAAAATTGTCAGGTTGGAACAGGTGAAACTGAGTACGACAACATTACTTTCTGTGCAGCTCGGACATTTAACAGACACAGTTAAACACAATACAGCAAACAAGTTTATGGCAACATAACTTAAGACCAACCACATCAACTTTAATACCCTTTAAAGGCATTAAATGGAGATTTGTAAAACCCTGTATATTTCTGAAAACCATCAGAATAAAGTGATTTCATGTGTTGAAATGTGGAAAAGACTTACCGTTGTAGCCCAAGAAGGTGATGTAAATATAATAACCAATGGCTATCAGCCACAGAGTGTTCCCTACAAAGTATCCCACGAACCAGTCTAAGTTTATCACCACCACATCTGAAACACACACAACAACATTCTAAACAAAAGACACAAACATCTCTTATCATGAACTCATTTCAGTCAACAGTCAGCTGTCTTTATATGAAGTCACAGAAAAAATTATTAGACCATCAAGCCATCAAAAACAATGATTATGCAAGCAAGTCCTAACTCCTGTATGTATCATGTGACTAAATCAGACAAAATAAAACACGGAATGTATAAAAGCACTGTTTTTGTCAGTACAATGACAGATATTCATGTAAGAACTGGATATTATCAAGAAAACAAATAAAACAGATATCAGCTCTGAAATTAAACTAATATGAGCTATTTTTAATGGTGTCGTATTATATTTGTCCAAAAAAAATGAAGTTTAGTTTTACCAGGCATTAAAATAAACAAGAAATTGAAGAAAAAAAGGGTGGTTTAATAAATTTTTCAGCAACTATACAGTCAGAAAGACATGGTGATAAAATGTAACTTGGACACAGACATCATCTACTTACGGTTGATGAAGAAAAGCTGCAGGAAATGCAGGATGACTAAGAGGGGGTAGAAAGCGTTGAGGTGAACGTCAAACGCGTAGCCCCACTCCACGTCAAAATTTCTACTGGGATGTTTGAGTAGATACTTGTTGCTAATCACCCTGGAAAAGATTAACATAAAATACACAATCAGATACCAAATGAAAATATTTTAGTTGTTTTTTTTTATCAGTTGCAATCATTAACTATCAAGATGAAAATCAAAATTATAATTTGGCCTCAAGTCAGTTCAACCAATGTAGCATACTGGCCTTCTTCACCTTTATGATGCAAGACCAGACACTACACTGGTGTAATGCTGCCCTCTACTGGTCAATGACACGTGACTTGTATGTTGCATTTTAGGCTTAAAAGTCTCAATACACAGAAATGATATTGTACATTTATTGAAAACGTGCTACATTGATATTGAGTTAAATTACATGCAGGTGATACTGTCTCATGATCAAAACTCAATGCATGATGGGTAATATTTTAGTGAACCATGGTATGCGGTTCTCTGTCCCTGTAGTACTGGTCTCCAACAGCACCTTGCATGTTCTGAATATGATGTGTAATACATTAAATACAATGCTGTAAGATTGTAGTAACATTTATAACCAAAGAGGACAAATATTTCATATTTTTTAATTTTAAGTTGTTGGATAATAATCTCAATCTTTGTAATAATTTCAAGTGTGTTGGACATTTTACTACAAAGTGACAGAGTAGGACCACATTTAAAGGCAGCCCTGCATGTTGTATGTAGACGCCATCATTCTCTTATGCATATTTAGTGGATGCATAAATGGTGTGAATGCGTATTGTAGTCCCTGTCCCTCTACGCACCACATGAGTGTTGAAATAAGCAGACCGACTCCTATGCAGTCAACAAAGACCACCCACAGCAGCAGCTTCAGAGTCTCCAGGACACCCATATCCAGTACCAGACCGAAGCCTATGGTCGAAACTACACAAGAGACAAGAGAAAGAGTTTCAACGAATATGTGGGAAGAGATTTTGTCAGATTAGTTTACAAGTGACTGTTAAATTAACAAACTGAACCCATGAGCCAATGCACAAATATGTTTGTTTTAATCTAACCGGCAGATGAAGACAAGAAGAAAATGAATTATTGAAAAAATACATTCAAACAGTGAACAAATAGAAATCAGAGTGAGGAAGGAAACAAGGTAAAGAGTGACAATAAAGGAAAGCTGTGTTTATCGTTTGTATTTATCTGCACAATTATCTGAATGATTAACAAACAATCCAAAGAAGTGAAGTGAATCCATGAGAAGCTATTTACCACAAAGCCAGATACTGAGCAGGACCAGGAAAGCTGGATCATCCCGGGCCCACTGGTCCTTAGTCTGTTTCCTGTAGTGAAAGTTCCGATAAACTCTCTGTGGTGATGTGAACAAGTAAAGCATCTGCCAAAGGGCAAATTCAAAGTCCATCTGTCTGAAATGAAGCAGCCGTCGCAGGTACTTGTAACGTTTAGCACCCGCTGTGTGGCGTGCAGCATCCCGGGAACCAAGGGTGCCGTTGCTGCTCGGCGAGGTGGTCGGCAACATGGTGCTGAAAAACAAAAACAATATGATGTCTCAGGTCTGGAGGACTGCAGATGGTTGTCTTCTTCTTTTTTTTTTTTTTTATTTGTTGATGGATGCAATGAAATCAAAATTGTAGCCACACCCTAACTACATGGCAGGTATGGCTACTACACATTTAAAAAGAACAACATTCTTAGAGAATCCTATATTTTATAGAGAAAGATATAAATAAAACCATATATTAATACACTTGGACTACATAGATAAACTGGAACAACATAATTTCTAGGATACAAACACTTACATGGTGCTAGCAACAAACTTTATGAATGAAGACTAACCCAGAAGAAAAAGAAAATTCAGATGGGAGGTAAAGCACATTTCTGCACATACAACATGTTTACTATATGGAACAACATCCTGGATCACAAATAATAATTTTATAGTAATACATATGTATTAACAACATGATATATCTGTGCAGATTTTCACTCATCACATCAGTATAGTGCTTTAAAAGAGTACCAAGTTGTTGATGGAGACATTACACCTCTCAACTAAGTAGCTTCCTCAATTTCAACATATAGACATATCAAAGGTATTGAGTCTTACATGTTTGAGACTGTTTCTAAGAAAGTAGAAAAAAGGGGTGTACACACATTAAGACAGTGCTTTGACCTTGTTCCAAATAAGCTTTTTTTAAAGGCAGCAAATACATCTACAACACCAGAGAGGAAGAAAGACACAACAACTTTGTCTTTTCCACAACATATCAGTGCACATCAGACTCTGCAAAACTGGTCCATCCAAAGGATTAAAAATCACAAGCTGGGGTGCAGTATCCACTTGAATGTAAAGGGGAAAGTCCTCTGAAACGAACTAAGAGGAGCTTTTTTAGCATTATGAACGGTGATTCTCTAAGATTTTGAAATCAGAGAAAAAATATAATCTCTATATTTGTGGTAAGAATGAACATGGATTTTCAGCTGTTTTAACTCCACACATTTTACACATTTTTGGTCAATATGGACAGTGATTCAGCCGTCAGAGACCAAGTTGCAAGCTAGCAAGCAGAGAGCATTTGCAAACTGCCTCTTGGTTAATTATAAATGTATGTAATTCTAACTGTCACTTGGAACAACAAGCTGTCATTCAACGCCGATATTTGTTTTAAAAAAAAGAAAGAAAAGTGACACACACAATCTTATTCATAATGCAATCAATACTCACTTACGTAAACTCTTTCAGTATCTTACGCATTTATACGTGGATAAACCATTAATAAAGGTGTAACATTTGAAGAAGCAGTCGTATTTGTGCAAGTAATCTAATTTCCTTGTTACCTGTCGCTGTGTTTGCTAGCATCCACAACTAGCTTGTTGCTAATATTAATAGGATGAAACGGCCTAATCTTACTTGGAATTGACTGTGTGGGTACAAAGCGAAGGATGGACGTTACAAAACGAAGTCTTTAATACATTTACCTGTTTTGCTGCACCCCTTCCCAGGAGAAAGCACCGATCCTTCTAAATTTTCAGTGCTACGAGTTTGTTTGTATGCTTCCTGGAGTGTCACGATAATGAACACGTAGGTACTTCCGGTATCACGCCGTTCTTCATGGGAAATGTAGTTTATAGTACAATGCCTTCCGTTGTCCGAGCGTGTAAACAAATTGTTTACACGCTCTACTATGCATGTTATTCTTCTTTTTGTTCAAATTCTGATATTTTTGGCTTGAATAGAAAGTAGGAAAATATTTTAGTTACCTTTCCTAACCACAAAACAACGTAATCTCCAGATTATTAAAACAAGATAAACGTTCCAAAACAATTGGGATTTTTAAAAAAAATCACCCCATTATATTATTTTATGTCAATCCCATCTGATTTGATCAAAAATAAAAAAAATACGATCAAATGAAATGTGGATTGCTTTTATTATTAGATGCGTGACGTTTAATTTCAAACGGAAGTGTGACACACATCACTTCCGCTTAATACGCCATAGTTATTGAGCTAGTGGTAAATCTTAGTCCACCGCTGTTCTGGTCAAGAAGGCCAAATAGCGAAAGGTAAGAATGATTAACACACTGTGCACTTACGTATATTAAAGTCTAATAATTCGTTTTTACTTACAGCCTAGTGTAAGACATTGTTTTTGCATTTATTTCCCAATAACCCCGCAACAAACACTGCAGTGCTCGTGCCCTTGAGTAGTACATGTAGCTAATGCTGTTAGCCTCATTGGTAGGTCCATGCTAACCTACTAGCATCGCCTGTCGTCCACTATTCACGCACATTTTTAATCATCTGTGTTCTTGCTGGTGTATCGACTGTTTGAATTTCAAGATTAGCGACTCCCTCTTTTGTAATATATTTAATCTTCGCAACTTGGTGTCATGTCATTACCATTTGTTTGTTGTTGTTAGCAGTGGTAGCTAATAACCGCTGTCACCCCCTAGGTCTGTATGAAATCCTCTGACTGCAAAAGTGTATCTATGTGTCTATCTGTTTTCAGTGCTTTTTATGTATCAAGACGTCACATAGCAGTAGAGATATGTATTTCAATGTCTTGATGTGAGCAAGAAGCTTATATTTTGACCTAAAAGCATTCATCCAAACATACCTTTGAAAATGAACTTGACATACATCTGTTTGGAGCAGAAAACAATTAATTGGTTGGGGTTTTTGTTTTACTTATAAGTAACTGAATGAAGTCAAAGCCCAATTTTAAAATATAGATGTAAATAGCCCGTTTTTTTTTAAATTATTATCTTACGTTCTTATCATTTAGTAGTCGCACATAATGCATTGTGGAGCTTGTTCATTCAATCTTCCATTACAAAATATTATTGTTTGAGTGTTTTTGAGTAAACTAGTAACAATAATATATATATATATTATATATATTTTATAAAATTTACACATGTGGAAGTAAGGTTGCCTCACATGTCTCTGTCTTCATGTTTTCCTTGCAGAGCATCATGTTGCGACTGCCAACAGTTGGCCGTGCTCTGGCAGGAGCTGCCAAGGGCAGCTTGGCTCCTTCCAACACTGGTGAGACTCAGATTTGTGTGTGTGATATTGTGTTGATACACTTGTGTGCATCAAGGTCACCATAAGGCAAGGCAAGTTTATTTACATAGCACATTTCAGCAACAAGGCAATTGAATGTGCTTGAATTTCTTTCCTACATTACAGGCGTGTACATTAATACGTTTACTTACAACTTGATTAAATTTAATCAAGCTCAAAATAAATTGTAAGGAAAAAGGCTATCCAGCATTTCTGAAACTGAAGCATTTTAATGTTTCTGTCTTGCTTTTGGTTGACTCTTTCAGTGCGCACGCCAGTACGTGCTGCCAGCAACATGGTGGAAGTGTTTGTAGATGGGAAACCAGTGGAGGTTGAGGCTGGGACCACTGTTCTGCAGGTAAACACTTTGCTCTCAGAGACAATATGCTTATGAAAAGTATGGTTTTTCTGGTAAACATTTAGTGAGCAAACGCAAATATAATCTGACACAGACATTTTACATTTTTGCAGCACATTTATGACTATCCTGAATTTGTTACATGCCTGTATATATCTTCTAGCTTAAGACCAGAATTATGTTGATATTGTGTGCTAATTACCGCAACAAATGTTTTGTGATTTTTTTTGTTTTGTTTCTGATGACATTTTTTTTCTCACTTAGGCCTGTGAGAAGGCAGGAATTCAGATCCCCAGGTTCTGTTACCATGAGCGCCTCTCAGTTGCAGGGAACTGCCGAATGTGTCTGGTAGAGATTGAGAGAGCTCCAAAGGTAACAACATAATTAATCCGCAGACAAATAGGTTTGGTAGATTTTAGAAGGCATGAGCATCAGATTCAACAGAATCACAGGGAGTTGAAAGATTTGTCTGTTTAATTTTTGTGTGTGTTCTGTGCTTCTAGCCAGTGGCAGCTTGTGCAATGCCAGTCATGAAGGGTTGGAATATTCTCACTAATTCAGAAAAGACACGGAAAGCCAGGTATAAAGTTCACATTGAAGCATTTCTCCTTAATGAAATAGTAAATTCTTGAGCTTTATGTTTACTCAATGATTTGTGCACTATTGTCTCTGTATCCACTATAACTTGCATGTGTTTTTGAATCTTATCAGAGAGGGAGTTATGGAGTTTCTATTGGCCAACCACCCTCTTGACTGTCCCATTTGTGATCAGGGAGGAGAATGCGACTTGCAGGTATTTGGTTTTTCACACCATTTTTGTAATTACGATTTTTTTGATTAAATAAGGAACAGTCTGAGGTCCTAAAAGAATAGAATAATTGTTTAAGGCTAATCACCATCCTCTCTGGCGCTTTCAGGATCAGTCCATGCAGTTTGGGTCAGACCGCAGTCGCTTCACAGAAGGAAAGAGAGCAGTGGAGGACAAAAACATCGGGCCGCTCATCAAAACCATCATGACCCGCTGCATCCAGTGCACACGTTGTGTTCGGTGAGTAATGTATATGTATCAGTAATCGCCATAATCTTACTTTGTTTTATCAGAAATGTTATGATAACTGGATTTTTTTTTGCTAATATCAGCTCTATGAACTATGGGTCTACACTCAGCAACATATTTATGCACTTCTGTGAATCATCTTGTAGTTTTGCCAGTGAGATCGCTGGTGTTGAAGATCTGGGTACGACAGGAAGAGGAAACAACCTGCAGATTGGGACATACGTGGAAAAAATGTTTATGTCTGAGCTTTCAGGCAATGTCATTGATGTCTGTCCTGTCGGAGCGCTCACGTCTAAACCCTATGCTTTCACAGCGCGTCCATGGGAAACCAGGTAAACAAACGCCTTACTACATCTGAACTGAAGCTTTATGCTACATAAATCTAGAGAAGCTAGTTTTAGAGTATTTTCACAATTTCATCATTCTAAAAGGATTTAAAATGGTTGATTTCTTACTGAAATTCAGTAATAATCAAGTCGAAAGGTTATGCTTTTACATCCATACAATTGTGATGTTTCACCTTTTTTCCCCTTTTTATTAGTGTCTACATGACCTCTTTCTGTTTCCTGTTGTATCCCTTAGGAAAACTGAATCAATTGATGTGCTTGATGCTGTGGGCAGTAACATTATTGTAAGCACGAGGGGAGGAGAGGTGATGAGGGTGATGCCGAGGCTGAATGAAGACATTAACGAAGAATGGATCTCTGATAAGACCAGGTAACAGTTGGGTTCAATTGTCCATCATGTTTTGTCAAAAGTCTTAATGCTGTCAATCAAGTAGATAAATGATATTTATTTTTTGCTATAATCACCCAATTTTACTCCTGTCCATTTAAGATAATAAGTCTTGCCATGACTTAAGATGCATAAAATGTATTCAGGTTTGCATATGACGGTCTGAAGAGGCAGAGGTTGACTCAGCCAATGGTGAAGAATGAATCAGGTCAGCTGACTCCAACCACCTGGGAGGATGCTCTGACTCGCGTTGCTGGAGCAGTAAGTTATTTATTATTGATATGAAGGAGTTTTCATCTATTTTACTTTAGAGTTTTTAGAGTGGTCTTTAGAGTGTTTGTGTTAACTAGTGTGTGTGTTGAATTTGTAGTTACAGGGTGTTCAGGGCAATGAGGTTGCAGCCATTGCAGGAGGAATGGCTGATGCTGAATCTCTGGTCTCCCTTAAAGACCTCCTCAACAGACTGGACTCTGAAAGCTTGTGCACCGAGGAGCTCTTCCCCACTGATGGTGCAGGGTGAGAGCGTGTTTGTGTTTTAAAGGTCACACCAATAAAAGCAGCTGGAAGCCATGGGTGATCATTTTCTTCTTGTCATTAAAGCACTGACCTGCGCTCCAACTACCTGTTGAACTCGCGCATTGTTGGTATCGAGGACAGCGACCTGTTGCTCCTCATTGGAACAAACCCGCGTTTTGAAGCCCCGCTCTTCAATGCCCGAATCCGCAAGAGGTAAAGACACTCAACATTTAGCTTTTACTGTTTAGTTACAGCTTTAAGGTCTCAATTATGATGTAGAATTAATTTGCTGAACCAGTATTTCAGTATTTTAAAATTTAATTGTATTACCTTGTTACTAAAGTAAATTTAGTGAACTAGTTTAGGAAAGACACAGCGGTAGACATGATGCACTTTTAATTTGTATTTATTTGTTAGGAATACTGTCATCTCAAAAGTTCTGCAGGTGTTCAATTCTAAGTCATAAAAAAAGCAAATATTTGGATGTAAATAAAGTCTTAAAATGTCTATAAATCTGTATAAAACATGTAATTTTGTCATGTTCTTCTAAATTCCCCCCCTCCTATCAGTTGGCTCCATAATGAACTGCGTGTTGCCGTGGTGGGCCACAATGTTGATTTAAGTTACACATACGACCACCTTGGAGAGGACACGTCAGTCCTGAAGGAGCTGGCTGACGGTACACACCCCTTCTGCGAGGTAATGATGTTCAGTCTTCTAACTGTTTAATCTGTGATGATATGGATCCGGGTTAAAGCAGAAGTCCTGACCCTTTCTGTTATGTCTCCAGGTGCTGTCTGCTGCCAAACGTCCAGTCGTGGTTGTGGGCAGCTCTGCCCTTCAGAGAGACGATGGAGCTGCTATTCTGAGCACCGTCTCAACCATCGCACAGAACGCCAGAACCAGCAGTGGAGTAGAAGAAGGATGGAAAGTCCTCAATGTCCTGCACAGGTACAGTGATGATTAGAGTCACTTAAATAAATGTTGTAAAAGTGTTAAACCCTTTTACCACCGACTATTGAATAAGTTCTGGTGTTTTTTAGTGAAATAAAATGTCACTAAACCTGTCAAAATTGATTAATAGCCACAAAAAACCCAATAATTTCCTCAGAAAATGGACTTTAAGGAAAAAAACTGAAGTTGTAATTGGCACTAAGTGGTTTATGTATGTTTGAGCAGAGTGGCCAGTCAAGTGGCTGCATTAGATCTGGGCTACAAGGCTGGAGTCGACGCCATCAGGAAAAATCCACCCAAAGTCCTGTTCCTGTTGGGAGCTGACGCCGGCTGCATCACCAGAGCAGACCTGCCCCAGAACAGCCTCGTCATCTACCAGGGTATGCGGCATGGACGAGTTGAAAGAAACACTAGAACACAGAATAAAACCTGAAATTACCGAGGATTTAAATGTAATTTTTTTGACTCTACAGGTCATCATGGTGATGTCGGAGCACCTATGGCAGACATCATCCTACCTGGCGCTGCATACACAGAGAAAAACGCAACCTACGTCAACACAGAGGGGAGGAGCCAACACACTAAAGTGGCCGTCACCGCTCCTGGGATGGCCAGAGAGGACTGGAAGATTATCAGAGCCGTGTCCGAGGTGAGAAGGATGTCCAGGTTTTACATAAAAATTCAATATATTAAATATAACTTCATATATCAGGCATACTCGTGGCTTTTTTTTTTATCCCATTCTCATCCAAATAAACCATACGACTGTTCTGATGAGGGTTCCACGTTCACTTTCCACTCAGAAAACACAATCTCAGTCCCTCCTGATGTTTCACTTGATAAAATTTGATTGTTGTTGCCAAAAACTGTCTGGAGACCTGAAGCTTCTCAAGTAACACAAACTGAGGGCACTGTTGTTCATTGACATTTTATGAAGCAGAAAGTGCAGCGATTCAGAAGAATGTGTGTGTGTGTTTGTTTGCAGCTGGCTGGTGTGAGTCTGCCATATGACTCTCTGGACGAGGTGCGATCCAGGTTAGCCGAGGTTTCACCCAATCTGGTCCGTTACGACGATGTGGAGGAGGCAAACTTCTTTAAACAGGCTAATGATCTCGCTAAGGTACAACATACTATAGAAATTATAATCCAACTGCAATGGAAGAAATGAGCAATGAGGGTCAGATGTTTGTTTTAATGTGAAATGTTGTTGCAGTCTATCCTTTACATATAGCATTTTTGTGTTTTTGTGCAGAATTTAGTCTGATATGTGTAGGATTTGTTTGATTTACATATGGGATCTGATATAAGAATTTAGGATAGGTAGAAGGATGGGGTAAGGGGGTAGGACATGATAAGTTACACTTCATCACGCTCCTTTTCAATTCTTTTCCTTTCTTTTTATACGAGTCTTTTTTGGTTTGGTTTTAATGTTAGACATGAAATAAATAATCAAACAACATCATGCTAATCACAACATATATCAGTTTTTATCACTAATATGTCTAAAATTAAAAGTCGTCATTATAGTATATATATATATATATATATATAATAGTCAATATGATCAAATCCTTCACTAATATTGTGCTTTAAAGCTAAACTATAAGAAACTGAATCTAGTATCGCATCGCACACGTACATTTACTGATCGGATCGAGTTGAATGACAGTATTTCCTGATGTTTAGTCCCACTAGAAAAATTCAATACCATAAAAATCCCTGAAAAAGACACAGTTTTAAGATATCACATAAGAGATTTGATGTTGTAGGATATGCTGTTTTATTGTAGTACTTAGTTCTTTTCATTTGATACGGTCATTTTCTGTGTTGACTGTCTCATTCTGTGCATACGATCATTTAGACAATATCCACATATAGAAAAATGAAACGAGAGGTGTCAAACTCATTTTAGTTCAGGGGCCCCATTAAACCAAACTGTATCTGAAGTGGGCGGGGCCAGTGAAATAATAACACAATAATATAAATAATGTAAAACTCCAAACTTTCCTCTGTGTTTTTAGTGTGAAAAAAGTAAAATTATGTGATGAAAATGTTTACATCGACCAACTATCCTTCAAAACAATGTGAATAACATGAACAACCACAAATTTCTTTAGAAAACTAAGTGCAATTTTGACAATATTATGTCTCACTTTATCATTTCCACGTGTAAATTACATCTTACAGATCACAGTGGATCTACAAATACACAAAACATTTAATAACAGGCAGAATATTGGTAAACTTACACTTCAGACATTTCAAAATATTCATATTTCTTCAGGTTTTTTGCGTTTTTGTGCAATGATAGTTTGTTTTAGTGTAAATCCAGTAAGTGTTTACATTTACAAAGAGAAAACTGTGGAGTTGTTAGTATTTTACTGATCTGACTCACTTGAGATTAATTGGTCCACATGTAGAACGTAAACTAAAATAATAATAATAATCATTCTTAATAAATGCTGCTCTTTCCACAGACTGTGAACCAGGACCTTATTGCAGCTCCTCTGGTCCCACCTCAAATTTCAGTAAAGGACTTCTACATGACAGGTGGGTAATGACGCTCAGTATGGAAAATAATAGGTGAAGTTTATTGGTGTCTTCAGTTTTAGACAGGGCTGGGCTTTTCAGGCGTGGAGCTGCTACTTGTGTTAGTGCAGTGAAGACTAGACATAGGAGTACTTAATAATCCCATTACAGTTCTTTGTTCCTTTTGAAAATGTGCTTTATTGTATTATAAGTATTATAGTATATATATGTGTATATATATATATATTATAAGTAGTATTATAGTGTGTGTATATATATAGTATTATAAGTAGTATTATAGTATATATATAGTATTATAAGTAGGATGTAAACCGGGCCAGCCCTGGGTAGTTGTCATAAATATGTCAGTGGTTTGTTACTAACTAATGAACACATCCTCTATTTCCACGGTTCCCGGTGGTATTCTCCGTCTGGGTGCGCGTCCACGGAACGCCTGGAAAACGGACAGAATTGCGTACGCAGAGGACGGACAGAACGATCCGTCTGTGTCTTTAACGTTACTTCCAGTCGGTGTTACTTTTGTCACATTTATTTATTTTGAAAAATCTCCACACTGCTGACATGACTTCTCTGCCGTGTACCCGCTTCACTTAACTGCGAATGTCACGCTGTCATAAGTGGGATCGGTGCGGTTGTATCGGCGTACCTTCATTAGCGCCACAGTCAAAAAAAAATATATATATATATATATATAAAAAGTCTTATTTCTTAGAAATACCGTTGGCTATGTATACAAGCTTATTATTATTATCATCAATTTATGTAGTTATTTACTTTATTTTTATTACTCCTTTGTTTTTGCATGTGCTTCATGAACGCGTCCACAATCATTTATACATTTAGATAAATGTGAGTGTGTGTAAGTAAATGTATACATGTTTGTTCACATATATAATCTTTATTACTATTCCTATTATTGATCTGTAAATTGATCAGATTTTCACAATTTACTCCTCTATTATGTATAACACTGGAAAGTCTATATTATATGATGGTATTAATGCAACAACGATACACAAATTACCTTTTTTTTCTTTCTATGAGCAATATTGACACCTGTTTTTTTTCTTTTTTTGAGACTGTTCTGAATAAAAATGTGAATTTAAAGGCATCCAAAACCAAATTCATTAAGAATTGGTATGTGGACTTATATTACTGTTTGTAGGATATATTCGTTGCTGAGATTAGAAGTATAAGAAACGTCGCTGGACTCCCGTGTGGCAAAATAACTCGTCAAAATTCCTCATGAATGTAGCCTGAGAATGAGCAGACGCCTTCCTGCTAGTATTTTTATCTCTCCACTGCACTCCGTTTCCAAAGTGTCCTCATGCCTGAATTAAACGGCGCAACATAAAACCTAAAAGACAACTCTGCGGCTGAAAGTTGCCGGTTGAACGGCTCAGTAAAGCTCCAGCGTTGTGTGTCTGATGTCTGACACGGGCTTTTGACGTCCACCGCTCGCTCCCTAACACCTTCCTTCCTCCTCTGTGTTCAGACTCCATCAGCAGGGCTTCCCAGACGATGGCCAAATGCGTCAAAGCCGCCACAGAAGGAGCCGCCGCCATCGAAGAGCCGTCGATTTGCTGAGCGCACGCGCACACACACACACAATAAACTCATCCACCTCTGCTGAAACAGAACAAGCTTCTCTGAATACGCTCGGTGTGTCTCCTTTAATTTAAAGTTGTTGTATACTCATAATCGTTTTCACTCCTGGGAGCGTACTTTGTTGAATAAAGCTGAGAAACCTATCGAATATAAATAAAAAACTTACAAATGTCTTTACTCCAAATTGACTGGTTTCATTGTGTGTCAAAAATGAAAAAAAACAACAACAACAAAGCAATAATGTGGTTTAATTTTGTTTAGAAAAATAGCTTTTCTTTTCTTCCGCATCACTAATAATAAACAAATTCATGATAATGTGTCCTACAGTTTCATCGATTTATCATTTGTGGGCAAAAAAAATCCACTTTACATCTGCAAAAGACTCGATTCAACTGTGTGGAAATTGACTTTAGCAACTGTTTTTAATGTATAATAAGAAACGAAGACGTAACAGCAGGTTTTCTTTATTGGATATTTTCAATAGTTTGTTAAATTCAAGGATTCAGCAATACAAATGTGACTCTTCCCCTTATAAATAATAAAATAAATATCATATTCACACTTTCCAGATGGTGATAATTAAACTGAGACTGAGACATAAACAGTTGTCGGTTCATGACGGAATAAAAACAACTGAAACCTGGCCTCATCCTCTGCTGACATGTTCCACGTCTGAGTAAAGGCAGCTGCATCAAGTCAAGGCTGCTCTGTTAATCACCTCATTATATTTTTATTTTATATGTAACCATATTTCGTGCGGCCATTGCTTTATTCATTCACTCAAATTGTTCTCAGTCTAAGAATCTGAAGCAGGTGTTGTGTTGTAAAATGTGTTTTTTACGTAATCAAAAGTATTTAGTGCTACCTAAATGTTTCATTGCATTATTTTTATTTTACTGTACTGCATTTTTCTAACAGCTTTAGCTACTTTTAAGAATTTACATGATGAATTATATAAGGTTTTTAAAATACACAGTTAAAATTATCTATTTAAAAAAGTAATAATAATAATAATAAACTTTATTTGTATAGTACCTTTCATACAAAAACTGTAGGCCAAAGTGCTTCACATTGATTAAAAATTCAAATACAATTTTAAGGCAGGTTGAAATAAGAAATAAAGTAGTAGTAGTAGTAGTTTTATAAGCTATTTTTTAACAAAAAAATCCTAAATATTCCTACAAAGTATTGTTAATTTATTTAAAATATATACTTGCTGCAAAAATACTGATGCTTCATTATTTCTTTGATTGTTACATTTGATAATAATGATGATGATGATGATGGATAAAACCAGTATTTGTAAAATAGTTTGGCAGCTAATACTGAAATACAGTCACTTAAATAGTATTTCCATGCAGGGCTTTTATATGTCATGCGCTCAACATACAGTATGTTTCCAAAAATCTTTACATTCCTCTTATTCTCTATCATTAGAAAGATTGATTAGATTGTTATTAACATTCCTGGGGTGAACTTAGACCAACATAAAACTGTTTTTTTTTTTTCTTTTTCAAGCACCATGAGTATGAACTGAATTGCAGATTATAATTTCACTTAAAATATTGTCTGTTTATTTACCTTTTTTTTCTTTCATTCTATCTCTCCCTTTAATTAGATGCAGATGTGTTTATTATTGCCACTGTATGTGAATAGAATAGAATAGCCTTTATTGACAGTGTGTACAGGGGTCTCAAACTCATTTTCTTCTGGGGGGGGCCACATTCAGCCCAATTTTATCTCAAGGGGGCTTGTCCAGTAAAATAATAATATAAAATAATTACATAGTAATGTATAAAAAATGACAACTCAAAATCTGTCTTTGTTTTAGTGAAGACAAACCCATTAAATTACGAAAATACTCACTTTTATAATCTACCCAAACAAAAAAGATATGAATAACCTGAAAAAAACTGATATTTCTCATGAAAAATAAGTGCAATTTTAACAATAATGTGCCTCAACTTATTATTTATTCATGTTCATTATAGATTGGATCTACAAAACACACTTAACGGGCGGAAAAGTGTTCAAATTGTGCTTGATTTTCTTTAGACATTTCAGGTTATTCACCTTTTATTGTTACAAAATATTCTGTAAATGTAAAAATTTTCATAATTTAATGTTATGTTTTGCACTAAAGCATGAAGTTGGCATTTATAGACATAATAGAATATAAGTTTTTTCACATCAAAGAAGAAAATATAGGTTTTTTTTTTTAATTCTTTTACTATTTTGGAACTAAAATGTGATCAACAGCCTTGACAGTGGATTTTTTACACTTTGCAAATTCATCCCATGGGCCGCATTAGAACCTGTGGCGGGCCACATTTGGCCCCCGGGCCGCATGTTTAATGACACCCCTGCACTACAGCAATATTAACAATCACCAGTACTGCAGAAATAAGAATTACAGAGGATACAAAATTAGAAAAACTAAAAACAAGATAAGAAAATATTTACAAATGAGTCAAATAACGCAAGAATAAACACTTAAAACATTAATAAATGTGATTAACAGTATGTATATTTAATTAATAACTGTGTATTTCCATGAATGGGACCATCCTGGATAAATAGGGGATAAATATATAACACTGGAGTAACTTTACAGTCCTGCGTTTGTACAATTACTTCAAGGTAAGTGTTCTGAATGCTTCCTCCACCGCTGGTATTCGGTTACTGTCCACTGCTGCAGTTGGAAACAGTTTGTCCAGACAAATATCTCTCATCACACTCTTCCCCCTCAGAGAGAGAGAGAGAGAGAGAGAGAGCTCTTCCGACTAAACACAAGCAGAGAAGACGGTGGCAGCTCTCCGTTCTGTGTCTGCTCAGCGTCTGAATGCAGGGGCGTCGTTATTTCACATCCTGGCTTCATTTATTCCGTCTTAAAGGTTAGTATGAGTAGACATTATCCGATATGTTTGTGTTTTTGGACGTCTGCACTGCTCATTTCTGTCGCTATAGATGTTGCGTTGCTCTCATTTTGCAATATAAAGATTTAACAGATGTATTTATAGGTGGTTTTTTTTACTTCTTTTCTCTTCTTCTGCAGGGTTTTGAAAGTGGAAAATGGTTCCGGTCAAACTTGTCATCCTGGGAGCTCAAAACACTGGGAAAACAGGTAACAGACACACTATTGTACTTTATAGAACCGAAGTATAACATCCTCACATGTTCATGGATGAAGCAGGTCAGTGAAGGTCGGGTTCAAGTGTTGGTCATGGTTTAAAAGGTCTGCTCTTAATAAGGAAACCTTGTTAGTGTTAACTTCTGCGCTGGTTTTAAACTCATGTTAGTGTTAACCCTTTTGCTGGGGAAACAAAACCGTTAAAGTCTGTCCCGAGACCAGAACCAGGACGTGACACTGTCCAGATATTTCAGCGTTTTATGGAGTCAGGACCCCATGTGGCGTCACTTTTGATACAAATGAAACTTCTAGTAATAGATTAAAATAAAAACGTACTCATAAAAAAACACACGGTGTTGACAGAGACAATCCAAATCTATAAAAGACGTGACAAACTGAAGCACCGTGGTACTGTTTATCTGTCAAATATTCACTGTGGTTCGGTTTCAGACGCCGCAACTCTTTCATAATTCATAGTTTGAGTTATTGTTTGTTCAGTATTAATAAATCCTGTTCGTATCCTGACCAAGGAAAATAAAATTCTCACTTTTTGCAGTAATCTGAACCTTCTTTTCTGCTTCCGTCCATAATAATATGCATTAAATAGCTTAAATGTCATCTAAAATTAAGGTTTATTTGCAACATAGAATAGCAAATTAATACATGATTAAAAAACAAATTCATTTTGGGACCTTTTGGGTCTGAAATTTGTGATGTTAAAATGCATTGACGAGCTAAAAAAGGTCAGAAACCACTGGAATATGTACATTTAACCAACAAATTGTATATAATGTTATCACCAATTCTGCATAATTCAAAACCAAAAGATTGGGTTCTGAATTATTCTCAGTGTTGGTCGTTGTCCATGCATATGATCAGAAAATGAAGTATTAACAATGTGAGACTTGCACCTCAGAGCATGTGTGTATTTATCTGATACAGCAGAGGTGGTGTTCAACCAAAAAGGTACTCTGATATTAATCAATAAATAATAAACAGTCGTCGATCTGCATCATGTTGAGTAGATTTTTATTTTTTTTTTCTGTAGTGTTGATTTTATAAGTTTAGTTTAGTTTTATTTCAAGCCCATACAATCATCAAATGACAAAAAAAAAACCATACAAACCAAATTTTTGGTACTTGAAAAGGAGTGGGGTGAAGTATAACTTATACACTCCCACCCCCTTTTTACAAACGAATACTTAAATTAATTCCGCTTCCTTTGCTTTTTTTCCCACACACTTGTTTTTCTATATATTTTTACAATAATACAAAGCATCCATGCAAACCATTCACCTACACTTACACAATCAGATTAGCATAATCAACCTTTTTTTTTTAATATAAACAATATTTATATACACTTAGGTTTAGTGCAATTAAATAGAATTTTAATGGGAATATGTGAACGGAAGAAGTGTTTTCACCCCCCAAAAAACAAAGAAATGATGCAACTGATATGGGTGTGCAAACTCTTTTTCTGCTGTTGATTTTATTATGTTATGTTTTTGCCAACGTTTGTTTCTGTCTGTCTGTTAGCAACATAACTGAAAAAAGTTATGGATGGATTTTGATGAAATTTTCAGGATTTGTTGGCAATGGCACAAGGAAGAAATGATTAACTTTTG
>JAPSES010000124.1:9712156-9755713 GCA_029822895.1 Maxillicosta whitleyi | reverse complement strand
CGCTCTGAGACAAGAAACAGATGATTAAATTTTGGAGGTGATCCGGATCACTGTCTGGATCCAGGAATTTTTAAAAAGGATTCTTTATTAGTTATCATTGGCGTTTCTGTGGTAATAATAACAAATGTCCACCAGATGGCGACTCGTGTTTTCTCATATAGTCCATGGACTTTTCTATCGACATATCTTCAATAGTTATGAAGAAAACCACCATTACAGAAATGTGGATTTGTTCATTTCTTTGTTAATTCTCATTTCTTTGGGTATGTTTCCAGTGTCAAGAATCTAATAAAATAGATTAAAAAAAACAAATGTGGGAGACATATTGCGGGGTGTCAGTCACAATATGTGGGGGAACCGTGCTGCTTGGCGGAGGTTTGCGCTCTCTGAGTGCTTTTCTAGTTATAGATTTTACAAACACTGATAGTTTATAAGGTAGATACTGCAAACTAATACTATTAAAGTTCCAGTATTATTATTATTAAGTTGTTCTATAAAGTTATAAGTACGGCTGGACTTTTGACTTCCATTTTTTTTTCCCACTTCCGTGCAGTTGTGCTCTGAACTCCCACTGTTTCCACTGATCGTGTTCTTTTCTTTGCATGGATCAGTGCTCCTGTTGAGTTTGTTCGTAGCTCAGTTAAAGTACAAGACAGAAAAAGGCAAATACCAGAAAAAGGAATACATACTGAGAAATATGTGTCTGTGTAGGTGTGTTTTCAGTGAGCTGTCTGTGGCTGAGGCTGCGTTAGCTGTGGAAGCAGCAGTGTTTCAACTCATCAGGTAAGACTTCACACTCTGAGGGTTATCATACATATATACACTTTGAAAATGTCACTTTAACACCTCAGTTTGTAGAAATCCATAAGAGGGAATGTGCAAAATATTCACACAGACCATACAATTCTAGTTCCTGTCAGTGCATTATTGTGCTGTGCATAAAATCTGGATTTCAGACTGAGTGATAATATACGGTCAGAAGGATGTTTTATTTTACACTCCATTTTTAACCTTACAAACTAAAGAAAATATTATTATTATTATTATTATTATTATTGTTATTACTGTGATTATGAATATATATTTTTTTCTAACTGTCTGTGAAATGTCCCCATAGTGGGATCAATAAAGTATCATTATCATTATCATTATTATCATTATTATCATTATTATTATTATTATTATTATTATTGTTATTACTGTGATTATGATTTTTTTTTTCTAACTGTCTGTGAAATTTCCCCATAGTGGGATCAATAAAGTATCATTATCATCATTATTATTATTATTATTATTATTATTATTATTATTATCATTATTATTATTATTATTATTATTATTATTATTATTATTAGTAGTAGTAGTAGTAGTAGTAGTTTTATAACCACTATTTAACCAGGAAAAAAACACCTCATTCAGATTAAAATTCTCTTTTCAACAGTGTCATACCCAAGACAGCAGCAGCAGAAGTTACACAAAATACAAATCACAGCCACAGATCCACAGTAAAAATATGAAACACGACATAAGTCCATTCTAAAACAATACATAAAACACCAAAATAAGAACATACACATAAAACACCAGCATTAAACAAATGTCCATGGGCCAAAACCCACCTGCCAAAGGGTCCAGTCTGACCCACGGGATGAATTTGTTTTAATAGATGTCATAAATCATTTTAGTTCAAAGGCCATAAACAGGCCAATATGATGTCAAGTGGATTGAACCAGTACAATACTATCATAATAACATATAAATAACAAGAAATCCAAACGGTTCTCATTGTTATAGTGTAGAAAAATCCAAACGCAATAAAAATCTTAACATTTACAAACGCTATAAAAGCCATTTAATTACAATTCTTTATTTTATTTTTTTAAATCTGATTTGAAGATAGCATCAGGAAAATTGTAACTAGGTTAAAGTTACCTGCTATTTCCATAGCAATTTTAAACATTAAAACATATTCAGTGATATTGACAGAGAAAGACAATAAAAATTAATTTAACTTAATTTTTGAAAATGGATGTATAGCATTTTGGAAAAGAGCTCTTCAAATAAACCTGAACAAATATGAACAACCTCAAATATCATAAGAAAAATAAGTGTAATTTCAACAATATTCTGCCTGTTATTAAATGGTTTTTGTGTTTGTAGATCAGGGGTCACCAACCCTGCTTCTTAAGATCTATTATCCTACATGTTTTAGATGTTTACCTCTTCAAACCCACCTGATTCCAATGATCAGAAATCAGAAAATCAGAAATCAGAAAGAGCTTTATTGCCATTGTTCATACGGTACACATGTAGTACACAAACTAGGAATTTGTCCCGGTGTAACGCTGCGACATTCAGTAGAAAAGAAATAAAAAAGAATAGATTAAAAATACTATGCATTCAAAAACATAGAATAGGATAAAAAAATATAATACAAATAAAATAAACCTATCATCAACCCCTGCTGTTAGTTCGACTGTGATGTGAAAGTTTTAATGCACATGCACATGGTAAACTGAGGCAGAATATTGGTAAAATTACACTTATTTTAATTCAGACATTTCAGGTTGTTGATGGCAGTTCATGTTCTTAACAAAGTTGTTCATGTAAATCTTTTTATGATGTAATTTATGTTTTTTCATTGTCATTATTTTCCCATTTCAGATTGTATTGGTCTGTACGTGGCTGCTAAATTACAATGAGTTTGACACCCACATTTGGAGCTCCATTGTCACCTTTTTGTTCATGTTTCTCCACAGGCTGGTGCTGGACCAGCAGCGTCCTCTGCCTGACCGACGCTCCTACATGCTGACGGTTCGACACGCTCTGACCAGGAAACTGACCCGGTCTAAAACCATGCAGTGGTGATCCATTTAGCTGTCACACTTGGAGGTTATTTATGATTATTATTTAATTCAGTCATGTGCTATAGGGTTTTTTTTTATTGAACAAAGATATTATGGGTGCAGAGAGGTTTATGATTAACGTTACTCGCACATGTAAGTGTGTATATATATATATATATATAACACGAATATACAGTTAATGTTAAATATGTAATAACACAGTAAAACAAATTTCTCATTTTAAGGTAGTAATAACTTGAGCATCATGGTTGTCTGCAGGATTGATGAAAAAAATAACACAGAGAAGCACGATGATGAGGCTTTTATAAACAATCTCACTTCAATATTCATGATTTGCAACAAAAAAACAAAAAAAAAAAACGCCAACATAATCCATGAAGTTACTGCTTAATTTGGGATTAATCATATTATTAAAATAAATATTATTAGATAAAGAGTGCAGTTATTGACCATTAGTTCCCTTTTTAGACTGTCTTACAGAATATTTTATGCAGTTTTAATTAAAAACAAACAAAAACAAAACACCAACATAATCCATGAAGTTACTGCTTCATTTGGGATTAATCATATTATTGGAAGAAATTAGCTTCACCAGATAAAGAGTTCAGTTATAGACCATTAGTTCCCTTTTTAGACTGTCTTACAGAATATTTTATGCAGTTTCAATTAAAAAAAAAAAAAAAAAAAAAATAGATCAAATACAACACATGGCACTTTCAACGATACGTAGATATCGTGCACTTACAAACACTGTGTATCTATTTATATTACCTGTTTTCCTACTTTTTATTGTTTTTAATCACTACACAGGGGCTGTTTGTACATGTAATATGATGAGTAGTTTAATATTCTATATAATTTAGTTTTTTAGCCTTTTACAACATTACAGTATTGTTGAGATTTGTTTTGTTATGTCTATATTTATCCAGTAGAGGGCGCAAAAGTCTTTTTAATTGATGCAGACTTGTTATGTCCTGTACTGTATGGTTGCAAGCAGTGGAGTTACAAGTAAAAGTACTAATACTACACAGTGAAAATACTCCAGAAGAAGTATACACTGTATATATATGTTGCATTTTTTTAATTATATGTTTAAATCTGAGTGCATATGAATTATGTTATATACTGCAGAGCATCATAATATGTTGTGTTAAAATAAACCTGTTTTCAGCTTTTTTTAAATTTTTTTTTTACAAAGTATCATAGGGTTTATTTGACTTAAGATGGTGGAAATTCCTTTTATTCATTCAAAATCAACACATTTGGAGATATGTGGTTTTCCTTGAACAAGTATCAGAAAGAAAAGTCTGAAAAAAAATATTAAGTCTGTCGGAAAAAGCTGCAGAAAATGGAAATATTTAACTAAAGTAAAATAGCGTCCTCTTACACAGTGAAAGTAAAAGTATTTGGTTTAACTCCAGTGCCGGTTGCATGTATTTGGAAGAATTTTATGGAGAGTTTTCAGCTGATTTCGACCCAGTTTTGGAGTCGTATGCTGTAATGCAACATTAAGAAGTATGATTTATGCAAAAATATAAAAATCCAGTCTGTAAATGAAACGGTTAAGTTCGCTGTTGAGGCGGCCTAGATGATGTAACAGTTTGTAAAGAGTAAAGCTGTGTTTGATTACAATCTTGGCTTGGCTCTGTCCTCTGCGTCCTGCTTACATGTGTGGTTCTGTCTCAGTTTTGAACTCCTGAACTTTATGATCAGCACGAGACAAAAGTAACACAGAACAAGACAGAAAATAAGATTAAGATAGACAGAAACATGGGGTTAATTTGGCTGGATTTTTTAGTTTTTATAGAGGGAAAAAAAGGGATACACGTCTGACGCCACTGTTTATCCACAACTGCACACTGCTCTAGTACAGTCTCGAGCTAGTTGTAAAGGAATTATGGGAAAATTGACTTTGTGCTTACTCTACATATCCTGTCTTACCATTTATTATCCCGCTCACTTACTACAAAACCAACCTTTATCTTTATTTATGCTATCATACATTATTTTTGGGGTTGTTTTCTACAGTCTGCCGCTACATACAATAAAATGTATTATTAATCTATCACAATTTTTGTCAAATGGCATGTTCAGATACAGATTCTGCATTTTTCATTTCAACATTCCCATCATAGATGTAATAATAATAAAAAAATAATAACAATAATGATGCACCGGTCTAAAAATACATAGATAAAAACACTTGTAGACAGAATAAAATAGTCAATGCCATGTGTAATGTAGCTAAAAATGAAACAATGACATTTCATCAACCCCACCCCCCCCTCCCTCTTTTCTTTATGGAATTATTCTAATTAGCTCAGGGATATAGTTGCAATCACAATGCCTATTTTGCAAAGTGAATGCAAAATGAGGTCAAATCACATCATAGTAGTCACAATGGAATAATGCAAGTGTTTTGTTTATTTGGCCAAGGGGTTGTTCAGGTATTTAGAATATACAACATTCATGTGCAGAAAAGGACAAATGGTAAACTAGTAAAAGTGTTTGTTTGTTTTTTATTGTAAATAATGCAAGAAAAAACACACATTTTAGAGCTTGTAATGTTTAAAATCAGTTCATAAATGTGTTCTCATCATGCTATCTGCTGTGGTGCAAGTTATTTTTGGATGTTTATTGTCATTCCTGGTACAAAAATACAAGCAGCCTGAGTTTATTTAATACCAAAACACCAAAATCTTCCTCCAGATCATATTCTCTAGGTTTGTGCAAATGTGCAGGGGACTTTTTTCAGATTTTTCAGATTCAATTTTTTTTTGTTTTTTTTTTTGCCTATATTAACATAGTTTAACAATGCCCCTAAAAACATAGCCAACACAATAAGATACCAACATTTTAATTTCTTGGAATGATTATAGCTTACGGATATACAACCAATCACAATGCATGTTTCGTAAAAATAATGAAAAAATGAAGTCTGTCAGTCCGTTCTGTCTAATTTTTACTGAATCATAGGAAATAAAGAGGATTCTGGAGCAATTAAGGGATAAAAAAAAAATACACATAAAACTAATTTTAAAGTGGAATATAACTTTTTTTTCATTTCATTTATTTATTTGTTTTGAGCAGGAGAAAAAAAATAATACTTTTAAATGTACAAGGAACTAATAGCAGAGCAAACCATTAATAAAAGTGATCAAGACAATATAGTTATAACCATGTCAGAAGAAAGAAGAAAACTTATGAAATATGATCTCACATTTACGCAACGTTACACATTACATTTGCTTCCTTAATAATAAAGTTACATCTGTTTAGAATCCTAATAATGCAGGGGTGTCAAACTTGACAAAAAAATTTGATGTGCGGAGGGCCGAAAAAGTAAAAAATAATGACAGAATAATATATAAATAATGTCAACTGAAACTTCTCTTTATATTTTACAGTGGAAAAAAGTAAAATGATACAATGAAAATGTTTAAAATTACAAATTATCCTTTCAAACAATGTGATATGCTTCAGTTTATCATTTCCGCACGTACATTATAACGTACAAAGATCACATTGGATCGACAGATACACAAAATATTTAGCAACAGGTGGAATATTATTAAAATCACACATATTTCTTTTTAAGACATTTCAGGTAATTCACTTTTTTTTTCCAAAATTATACTTTGTTTTAGTCTAAATATGTAAATGAAAGCATTTACATTTGGTATTGTTGGTATTTATAGGTTATTATGACATTGAATTGGTCTCAATGTGGAACCTAAACTAAAATTATTGTTAATAAATTATTGCATTTCACAAATTAATCCCAGACGGGCCAGATTTGGCCCCCGGGCCGCATGTTTGACACCTGTGTAATAATGTAAATAACATTCTAACCACATGAGGAACTCTTAAGAACAAATTTGAGATACTTGTACATTGACAGATACATCGTAAATCTCCAAAAATGTGTTGAGTGTGACTGAATGTTTGCTAAATTTGTCCTCTTCTGCTAAATAAACCCCTTGGTTCTAACATGAGGATGAGTGTTCAGCTGGCACCGGTTTTATTGTGCATCAGTGAGTTTAGTAGTAGTGGTGATTTCTGATTAATATTAACAGGCTGCTCGGAGGCACAAGTCATTAAAATAAACTATGGATTTGTATTCACCAGCATGAGTCGGAGCTGCAGTGAATATGCTCATTTGAGTTTAGCTTATCAGTGATGGAAGGGGGGGAGGGGGGGTGACGGTGGGAGAACCAGTCATTTTCTGAAGGTGATTTTTGTGGTGAAACATGAACGCACACACACAGGCCGTGCTGGTGCTTTGACGTTATCGCTCTTCTCAGCTGTCATGCCAACAGACCCGAGTGGATCTGAGCGACAGACACAGACACAGGGGAGTGACGACGAAAACAACGATGTATGTGTGTGGCTGAGGGGCGATGACATCACACCGGTCACCAAGGAGATGAAAGGTCACAACCTCACCGTCGGCTCAGAATAGAACAACGTGAGTCATAACCTGCATCAGAACACCGGTGACCAATCAGAGAGCTCCCTGACATCAACAACCTATCAGGGAGTCTCGTGAATGACCATGAGTTTGTACACACACTGTAAAAATTACATGAAATAAACACCAGTTTTGGGAGGATGTTTGGTTAATGTTATTTATTTAGCATCCCAGCAACACTGACAGCGCAATTACACACATAACCAGATAGATAACCCCCTTATTTTAGGCTGAAACATCCACTCAAACCAAATAATTGAGCATAAATTTACCAAAATTGATAAATTCACAACTTATTTAAACATTGTTGCACTTCTTCCCACCCCCTTTTCAGGCGTGTAAATGAAACTGTCACGCTGTTATTCCGTCTAAGATTGTCCTGATGATTGATTTTTGTATTATTATTTATGTTTTTACGTGTTCACATATATGTTAAATATCATTGCATGTACAGAATAAATCCCCCCAAAAATCAAATCAAATCAAAAAACATACATTTGACTGAAGAATATGACCCAGAGATTTCTACTAAATATCATTAAAGCATTTTCAGACATCCCTACATCACTGTCATGTTAATGTAATTCTTGGACATTACTGCTATAAAAACAAAGTGTGTTAAACAATACTTGGTACGCTCCATATAAAACAAACAAAAACATGCATCTACAGTCATGGAAAAAAATATTAGACCATCAAAAGTCATCAAAAACAATGGTTATGCAATCAAGTACTAACTCCTGTGTGTGTCATGTGACCAAAACAGACAGAAAAGAAAACATGGAATGTCTAAAAGCTCTGTTTTTGTCGGTAAAATGACATAAATATTGATGTAAAATCTGAAGTGATTTGGATTTTTATCAAGAAAACATGGAAAATGGATAGATATCAGCTCTGAAATTAAACTATTATAAGCTATTTTTGTTGTTATCATTATATTTAGCCAAACAAATATACCTTTAGTTGTACCAGGCATTAAAATAAACAATAAATTGAAGCAAATAAGGGGTGGTCTAATAATATTTTCCATAACTGTATATTATCCAACAGGTTTACATACATGACAGGACCATGTGACCTGATCAGCCCCTCCCACCAGGTGTTATTTTCTACACATGCTGTTTATAATAGTCTTTTTGGCTTTAAAGTACTGGAAAACATTAAACCGTGATGGTTTTTTAGTGGTAATAAGAAATAAATGACACATTAGTCCCAAATTTAAAAAAAAATTAAATAATTGCTTTTAAAAAGAGATGAGTTTTAATTGAACTAGAGCACAAACTATGATAAATACTGCACTGTATTTATTATTTACCAAAGAAATTTGAGTCATACGTTGTAATAAACTAAATAAATCACAGTAGTTAGTTAAAGTAGTCAAAAGTATAAAGTCCAGATCTTGTATTTTGTCCGTCTGGAACTGGTTTATGTGACAGTGATTATAAAATCGAACCACAATTCAGAGCTGATATGAAAACATATGGATTTTCAGTCAGACAAAAAAGCCACTATTACATAAAAAAATGAAGTTCATGGCTTCTCATGTTTTGAATCAGCTAATAAAGCTATGTTTTGTCAGCTCTCCACCATGTTTTATGTCATTTTTGGATATTTTATGTCACTTCTACCACATAAATACAAGCAGCCTGTCTTTATTTAACAGTTTGTGGTCAAAAATATTCCTCCTGATTGAAACACTTACTTGTTTTATGGGTCCAAGTGTGTACATTTGGAGAAGACTCCTAATTTTTTCCAGATTTTGGTTGGTTTGTGTTATTTTCAGAAAGCAACTTTCCAATGGGACATTGCTAATATATAGGGAACTACTGGAGGAGAAACACCATCCTTCCAAAATATATTGTCGTCTTTGTTGTTTCTTAATAGTATCGAGATCAAGAGATATATTAAAGAAAACTCAGTGTCCTATTCCATGTTATCATTATCATCTCATTAGACTTTCACCCATCGTCCAATATTTGTAATGAATTCGGTTAATGTTACACAATTAGACCTGAATCCTGCTTTTAATCTGCATCCTGGACTTTGTTTTACTTCCAGAGAGAATCGTTTCATATCAGTGTTTAGAGATTTAATCATGACTGTAACTGTGTTATCTTTGTCTCGCAGGAAGTTTCACCATACACACAGGTGTGAAATGAAAGGAAAAACCTCTTCCAGGATGACAATGGGCCCCATCCATTGGGCATGACGATGCACTTGAAATATTGTGCCATTATGTTATGTTATTAACACCAATGAAACCAAAAACGAGGGAGTATCTTTAGGAAAAATGTTCACAAATGCATGGAATACATAAATTACAATAGATTTGTCCTATTTGTTCATAATATATAGTATTCAAATAATGTATTACTTTAAATTTTAAGTATTATATTGTAGCAAAATGTCTGATTTTGTAGCTTGATGACATGGTACAATATGGGAAAGTTTCAAACATAACCGTATCCAATGACACTTCAGGTTTATTAGTTTGGGTTATTACAAATAGAGGTTTATTTATTATTGTTATACAACACCGACATGTGTGTGAGAAGAACAGAGAGTGCCAATGTGTCCCTTAGGGCTGGACACCTCCGTAAACGGATATCTGGGAAGAGAAAGAACACCGAAAAAAGAGAGCGAGACCTGGAAGAAGAGAGGGGTGAAAGGGAACGATAAGAAAAACAAGAAAAAGCCAAACTGTGAAAGAACAGGTAGGTTTGTGAAGTAACAGGAGATCATTACATAACACTTAGTAACAATTGCAGTTACCAAAATACCTGATGGTAATCATTATGGTAGAGGACAACAAAGGAGTTTCTGTCTCATAACCTGGGCCACACCCTCTCTACTGTGAACAACATGGTTCTGGAACTTTAAGATGTCAAGAACCAGTGAGGAATAGAAGGGGTGTTAGAATTTTTTTTGTTTTTTTATAATAAAACTTTGTATTTTTAAAGCATGTTTGTTCATTCTACCCAGTGGTACAAACGAAAACACCAAATACAGCTTTATTTTTTGGTTAATTTTATCAATTAGTCTAAATTTTGAGTCTATTAGAACATCACTGTACATGACTGAAGAGGT
The DNA here is from genome assembly GCA_029822895.1 of Maxillicosta whitleyi. Taxonomy (NCBI): domain Eukaryota; kingdom Metazoa; phylum Chordata; class Actinopteri; order Perciformes; family Neosebastidae; genus Maxillicosta; species Maxillicosta whitleyi. Next base: position 9,745,288 of record JAPSES010000124.1, on the reverse strand, counting down.
GATATAAACATGATACTCTATTAACTTACATTTTGGAATGAATCAACAAAGGGAAACTACTGCATTATGATTTTACTTGTTAAATATGATCGACTATTTAATAGGGATGCACTGATATACATCGATGTTGATGTAATACAATACACTGTATCACATTATATGCCCTATTTTATCTAACATGTCAAATTAAAAGTTTTTTTCTATATATTTATGTGTTTGAATCTGTGTTTATTCAAAGACAATATAATAAAGGATTAAAAGACCTGAAAATTTGCTACTATATTTATAGGATAGGGATAGGGATAGGCTAAAGCACCACCATGACTTTTACAAGGACTAAGAGGTTCTGAAAATGGATGAAATATGGAGGATAAATAATAAAAAAAAACAAATTGAAGAAACAAAGTAACATCAGTATCAGCCAAAATGTCATTCTCAGTATTGTAGCAGTTAATCCCTGCAATTTACCCTAACTCACTGCTATAATTTATCATCTTTAACATAATTTGATGTATATCAGATGGAATATATCAAATATATAGCCTATTTCATAACATGCTTTGTGCATCTTTAGGATTCAGGCTTTAGGATCAACACAGCCACTACATCTTGGATTTTGACATTTGTTTAATGTGATGTGTAAAAAAACCAAATTCAGTAAGATTTGTTGTCAAAAGGCTGAAATATGATGATCCAATCCCTTTTTACACGTACATTCAAATATGTACTCAGATTCTACTAGAGCTGATACCTCTTACATTTCTTCTGTCATTGTCCTCGTTTATCTTGCTTAGTCTGTCTGCCTCTCACAAGAGATAAAGTCTGGAGAAAGATGATAGAGGAGGAATCACGAGGCTGAGCAATGTGGAAAAGAAAGAAATATCTACCTCATTTCCACTAAGTCTCGTGTTTGTGTGAATGAAGGAGCTCCAGGCGGTCCGTGGGGTGTCAAAGTCACGACTTTTTCTCTCTTTTTTTTTTTTTCCCTGTTTCTTGTCACAAATAAACACATTCCTCAACAAAGGATTGTATTACAATACCCTCCGCCCCCAAGGGTAAAGAAGTACTGTTTTGTCCACAAGTAAAGCCCATTTTCCCATTCTTAAAATTGTTAAAGATATTCAGAAGCTGATGGTAAATGCGACCGTTTTTGGTCAATTCTCCAGTGGCTGCTTGTAAACCTTCACAGTAGACATTTGGGCTTGTCATAGCAATAAAAACCCAGGTGGAACTAATAACATTAATGATGGCTCAGCTCCATTTAAGTTTTCCAGGAAGTTGTGAGCACAATAGCACAGCCCATGGAGCCGAGGCTGGATTACCATCCGGCCCGAGTGGGCAATTACCCCACGGCTGGAGACCATCAGAGTGAGCCAGTATGATTATTGTAAGAGCTGAGTAAACTTAAAAGGGATATACCTGAGAAGAACACTGCAACAAATACAAACACAATTTATATTTAGGTAAACAAACATGTTATTTGTGTGCTTGGTTAATTGTTATTTCATGGGGAGGGGCTGTACACATCCATCAGCACTACTGCAAATATATATATTCATTTTTAACTGCATGTTAAATAAGTAAACAGCGAAACAATATTTACAGTTGGCACACAGAAAATAGAAAGAACAAGAACAAGAGTAAAATCCCACAGGAGTAAGCAAGCCAAAATACAATAATAAACAAATAAATAAGCAAAAAAGCATAACAATGCAAGTGTTGTGTTCCATATTTGTCTAATGTTTTGTGCTGTAAAAACCTACTCACCTCCAGTTCTGGTGTGATAGCCTCTGACTAAACAGTAATTAATAGTAAAAAAAGGTCTTGTAAAATAAACAAAGGAAACAAAATAATTTCTCTGAGCAGTGTTCAGAGGGAAAATAACAGATAATTCAATAATGATAACTATCTTTTTCGCAGTATAAATGTGCACAAATAGTCAAATAATTAAATTGTCAAACAGTATGCATAGTTCAGTTCACATAGTCATCTAATTTTTATTTAGGGTGAGGATGATTCTGTTAAAGTACAGCATTATGGCAAGTCTAAAAGAGTATTTAATGCATTTTTCCCCCTTCTTTATAAGTATTAGTATTATTATTACTTGGGTGGAGGGTATATGTTCATGACGATATCATGACTAATTGACAAATCAACTTAAATCTTTTATACTTTCTCAACACTTTATTGTCATTTTTCATATACATAAGGAAATTCCACTTGATGACTTTTGGCTGAAAAAAGGCATAATGTTACACAGAGACACAATGTTTTAATATATGCAAACAAAACAACTAAAACATCCCAATATATAAGTAAACCAGATTAGCAATGTTTACTGATTATTATTCAACTCCGCAAGGTAAATCAGTACCCACTTCAGACAAACAAAAAATAAAAATAAAAAAAAAGAATAAAAAACAGAAAAATCTAAAAATATAATATAAAAGATATGTATGGAAATGCATTGCCAACTTTATATAGGTTAAATACTTGTAATGTAACTAAATGCAAAGACTCCACACGCTCTCCACCAATATAATAATAATAATAATAATAATAATAATAATAAATAATAATAATAATAAATAATATATATTTTAAGTGGTAAAATGGCGGTACTGTAGGAAAAAAATAAATCCATATATTATATTGTTGAATTTGGAGGGGAGGCGTGGTCGTAATTTGACGCCACGGGGCGGGGCCATTTGAATATTCAGTAGTCAGCGCGTGGTAGAGACGGTGCACGCGAGAGAGGCAGGCCGAGATGCATTCACACACAGCTGGATGGACAGCGGCGTCTCCACTGCAGCTGGAAAAGGATGTAAATCACCGACATTTTCAAGTTTTTCAGTAACAGAAAACAGCGACTGGACCCTGCTTGTGTAACCGGTTTGACGTTACCTTGCTGTAAAAAAAAAAAAAAAAAAAAAAAAATCATAATAATAAACAAAATAAAATAGCGGCTGTGTTTTGACGCCGCAACTCACGCGACAGCCGGCTGAAAACAAACGGCTGAAATTGAATGAGCTACTAATTCTTTAAGGAAGAGCTGAATACGAGACGAGACAACAACGATGGAGTCTATTTTAGACAGTTTGGCAGCAGAGAAACTCTACCCATCCGGAGGGACCAACCTGTTGGACCTGGAGGAACTCAGCGACGGAGATTTTCTTACTAATGTGGTAAGTCCTACTACCTCTTTTTAGCTTCTATTATGATTTTTTTTTAATTTTCGTAGACACTCGTATACTTAATATATTCGTGAATGTAATTTGTGAAGTAGAAAGTCAACAGTCTGGTAACGTGTGTCAATCTGTGATTCAAACGCACCTTCACTGCCTGTTCCGCCCGGAGCCGGACCTCAGGAGGGCGGTGTCATCACTAGATCCTGACTGACATCCGGGCTTTTTATTTATTTATTTATTTTACCCTTTACGTCTGAAGTCTTTTATTGTGTAAATCAGTGTGTGAGACAGGTGAGTTTATTACTACAAGCTGGTGTGTGTGTGTGTGTGTGTGTGTGTGTGTGTGTGTGTTTAGCTGGCAGGTGTTGAAGTCTTCACAGAAACCACACCTGATTATTAATGGGTTCAGGTGTGCATTCAGGTACAGACCTGCAGTGGGGCATATCCTCTTCTTGTCCAGTTGTGGTCATATAGTACTTATGTGAGCTGTAACAATTATTTATCTATCTATCAGTTCACAATATACACTTTGGCCATGTCTTTTCATTAACTCCTCAGGGTTTCTCTTACTATTTCAACAGCCTTTAAATCACTTCTGTTCTGAATATATCTACACATGGTAACTGAATGAACAGCAATTCTTTTGAGACAGTTGATAAACTATGTTGGATATACATTAACGTGTTTAAAAGTAATCTCTTGGACAGATGTTTCCAAAAGGTTTGAAGCATTTCCTTGTTTTGAAGGAACTTGGATGGGATTCATTCATCATTCTAAGAATTTTTATTATCATCTCCTTATGCGCTAATAAAATCCTGATTATGACCATTGTATTGCATATGTAAACGATGGTTACATAATATGAAGACAAGTCTGGATTGGATTACTGAGAAGGAAATAATGATACTTTAGTAGCTGATTCTCTTGACTGATGACATCATTAAGAAATAATCCACACATTAGGCTACTTGTCTGTTGCAGTCCTAATTACATCTATTCATTGTAAATCCCCACATAATGCACATCAGTCATGCAAGTTTTTGTAATTAGCACAGAACTTTAGCTCCATCATGATCACATTTTATCTTTTTTATATTCCATTCACCTCATTTGTAAAGTAAAAAAGTTCTTCTGAGACATAATTAAACCATTCACATTCATTAAAGCCAACTGTTAGACTGCTTCAAACCTACCTGTTTAGGCCAATACTTTATGTATATTCTCATTCAAAACAGTAATTTGCAGAGGCATTTACTGCATGAATGTGGTGGTATCATGTTTGCTAATCTTTAAGCGGAAGGCATGTAGCTGTTGTTGTTGAGATAAAGGATGTGGTTGAGCAGAATCATGTTTGGTCATCAATGTGATCTTGTCTGTGTTGCTGCAAGAAGCAAAGTGTGAAGTGTGTTTCTATGCATAGTTGTATGTTTTACAGCGTATATGTTTACATGCACAAAATATACCTATTTTTAACCGACAGTATTCACTATCCACGTTAACCTGCCGTGGTGCATTCTCTGATTATGCATCAATTTTAGCATGTTTATCCTTTCAAAATATGGAAAAATTGAGTCATCTGTGCCATTTTGCTTCTTTGTACCAAACTTGGATGATTTTGAAAGTTTTCCTCTGACAACTGTACAAATTCTCACCTGAAATGTACACCTTCTCTGTCAGTGTTTATTTCTTTGTGGGTATTTTTATTTGTGCACTAACTGTTAGCAGGCAAACTATAGTTAAAAATCCTGACTGAGACAAATAATAATAATGCTCCTGCATGTCTGAAACGGTATGATGTTTGTCAAATTTGAAATATTATCATATATGCATGTAAATATTGCTTAGTCTGACTTTTTTTTTTCATGAAGTATGTCATATCTAACAAGTTTTTGCACCTCTTTATAAGAAAACAATAGTTAAGAATAAGAAAATAGATGAAAAGTAAGCACTACTGCCTGCTGTGCATCTTTCAGCACCACAGGGGCTTGGAGAGCGCAAGGATAGACCTACTGTACCTCTAATAATAGTTCAGAGACTCTGTTAAAGGCAAATATTTACTTATTTGTTTTACAAAGGTGAGAGAAAATGAAGTTTCGTATTAACATTGATGACGATAACCTTCTGTCCTTTAACTGAAAGAGTTTGAAATCCTAATTTTGCAACTAGGCGGCCTCACTTTATTTTTGCTGACTGCAAAGCAGAGGAATTAATAATAATAATAATAATAATATATTTTTTAAAATACTTACTGATAATGTACTGCTACACTTTCAGGGTGACAAGAATAGGATGCATGTTGTTATCTTTATTATAGCAAATCAGTGATGAATCACGTCATACACCATTTATAACTGAATTTTATGCAAGAATACAGAATTATGAAGAAGCAGAAGCAGGCATTTTGTTACTGGTAGTACTATTTCTTAGACCCCACAGCATGTCACTCTTCATATTTTCAGGGGAGCTTCTGTTTTTATTAGAGCAGTCAAGCTCCCCCTGGCTGCCTATAATTCACACCCTGCAGCTATTTCTCCAAATCTCAACAGGTTTCCAAGTTGCTGTGGGTGTTTTTTTGAACGCCTCCAGCCAAAAAATGCCAAAAGTATAGTGCTGTGCCCTCGGCGCACGGCATACTTGACCGAGTTTTCTCTCTTAATTCAGGAAATGGGAAGGAACGACTGGGAACCATTTCTCTGCAGGGTAACTACAAAGGTTAATAGAGAGAAAAAATGTGTTAACCGGATTTATCCTGACCTTATTTTTAGCTCAGTGACTGTGTATCCCTCTTTCCACTCCTTTAAGAAGTTCAACTTTTAGGTTCTCACACACACATACACCAAGACCTTTATTCTTGTCAGTGAGTCAGCCGAGCAGTCTGCTTGTGGTTTGTACCCCCCCATCTCTGTTCTAAATAAAGTAGTCCACTCTGCTGTAAAGCCACTAGGCTGGGTTGTACCACTGAGGACATGGGAAAAGATGGCTGATGGCTTTCTTGTATATAATTCAGCACAGTAATGCATCTAATTTCTCCTAAGCATGTGTTATGGATTAACTGCTATACCAATATTTGCAATTTCCCTATTTCTGTTAATTTGATGCATTGGATTATATTCCTAATATGAAGTTAATAATGCACCTGCAGCTTGTGGAGGTTATTAACATGAGAAAATAAAAGTAAAATGGCTTTTTTTTTTTGTGTCTCCCCTTGTTACTCATGGAGTATTGGCACTAATTCTTCACGGAGGGCCTGTTAGACCATAGCAGAAAATGATGCAACAAAATAACGTCATTAAAAGACCACCAGTCAAACCTCAAATGGTAGAAAACGATGTGGAAATAGTAATGGAAATATGATATTTCAGACGGTTCTAGCCAGCTGTTTTTATGTATGTGGATGAATGGAAACAATTTGGTAACAGCTATGCATTGCACTCAGCTCAAGTACTCATGATAAAGTGGCTGTGTAATAACTGTGACAGACTTGGTTCTTTGTATACTTTTTTAACCTTGAAAAAGTCTGACCATGTTGCACTCGCATATCCTACACATATGTGCTGAACAATGAATTGCATTTTTTTTTATTCCCGACACAATATTAACACTCTTAAACATAAAATAAAAGTGACTGAATCACGGTAGAGAAAGAACACCTTTTATATTTATACACCATTCAACCACAATTATCCTGAAAAATGTGGCTACTGAAATGACAAAGATAGCTTATTTATCACAGTTTATAATTTTTATCACAATACCGAACCATTTTATTGCAGTTTCCTCACATTCTTCAGACCTATGACATGCTCTGAGCTGTTTGATTCTAAGTTTTTAGTACAAACAGTTGCAGATAAATGTGAACATGGTGTGTCAGATACTTCAAAGCCTGTTTGTGTTATACTACTACATCTCATAGGATGGCTGTTTGTCAAGGAGTTGGTTAATTTTGCATAGTGTTGTCCCCTCCTGTATATGTTCTATTCTATGGGAAAAAATGCACTATAATATATATATAATGTAACATTTGTTTTTCATATTTCACTCAGTGCATATACAGTCGTAGTCAAAAAAATGTGCACTTTTGTTTATCATAATAATTGGACACACTTATATATGATAAGAGTAACTTTGTGCTTGTATTGGCCCCCACGGGGAATATTAATGTTGACACAGTGGTAATAATAACAATGTAATTTGATTAAACAAGAAATAAAATACTAACATATATATATATATATCAGTGTTGTATGCATGCGCTAGACAGCACTTATACATTTGCAATGTGTGGTATTTGTGTATTCTGCTATTTTATTTATTTATTTATCTATTCTGTTCTATTCTATTCTCCGTTCAGACCCTGTACTCCAGCTTTAAAAGGACACACCCATCTAATTTGCATGTGCGTTGCTTATTGGCTGCTGAACTGCCAGAAGGAATGTGAGCAGGCATGCAGTGCTCTCTCTCTCTCTCTCTCTCTCTGTGTGTGTGTGTGTGTGTGTGTGTGTGGTGTCTGTGTGAAAAGGAAAAATACTCCTTTTCTGTTTTACTGAGAACTATAACTTCATTTCACGTCTTTCTTGCACACACTTTCTCACTCTCTCTCTCTCACTCTCTCACTCTAATGCAGACTGAATCCAGCAGTCAGACATTGCCAAGGGAACCACTGCAGCTGCACATATTCTTATCTATCGCAGTGATGATTTTTGTTATGATAATCTGATACAGATTCATTTTATACCACAGATGTCTACTGTCAGAATTTAATGCCTCGTTTTAAAAGGAGGTTACAAATCTTTCAGTGTTGTGAGATTATTTCCTTTGATTATATATTTTATAATGAAAAGATGATACTACTGTTTTGGTCCAAACTTTTGAAAAATGAAAATCAGGCTTTTTTTCTCATAGCAGATGTTTTTATCTGCAGCTGTAAGAAAATCACATCTGTTGGATGATTTGGTTGTAATGAGCAGAAACAGAATCCAATTGCATTGAAGTCAGCCACCATAATTTTAATATTTACACCACTTCAACTCATCAAACACTACTTACCCCTTATTAATTGGCAGCTATATATGCCATTTAGAGTATTTTATACAGATGTGCAGCTTAAAAAGATTAGCTTCAGTGGTTTATCGTATAACACAACAGTAATGTACCTGTCTCGTGTTTACCTTTCTTACTTGTACACACAACACACCTCGTAGCAGTTAAATATTGAATCTATTCCATCTAAAACATTTGCACGCAGAGTTTCATATCAAATCAAAATAAAATGAGCTGTATTTGTCACAATCGTACATTGAACAACGTGCAGTGTAATGTCTTGTGTGTTACTTTTACGGATACTTGCACAACAAAAGGGTAGCAGCATAAAGAAAACAAATAGCAAGTACACCATAAACTAAAAAAATATATGAATGTAAATATAAATTGTATTATATGTGCATAAAATGAATGAAGTTGTGGCCTTGGCAGGTTTACTATAAATTCAGCTTTTGCTTAAAATATAGCTAAGCTTCGACCAAACTAAAGCAGCCAGGATGTGAATGTGTGTCTCAGGGTTTGTTTTTCATTGTGTATGCTTCCAGGACGGTGACTCCAAATAGTATGTGCTGTTATTGCAATTTGTACAATTCATGAGGCCACTTATACACATTGCTGTCTTTGGATGTGGTCATTTGACAGATTTCATAAGCCTGCATCCACACTGCAAGCCTCAGCGCTCACTTTGGATTTATTGCTTTGATTAACTTTCTGTTAAGGCTATTCACATTATTTGTTAAATTGTTGCCTATATCAGACTTGAGAGTGAACTGGTCATAGTCCTGAACTGACTCACATGCACATGCTGTTGAACAGTAGAGAACATGAAGACCTCTTAATTCACCATTTTCAGATGTTGTGCATTTTAACAGTGTCTTCACCTCTAATGTGGTCCTTTTCCTGGCAGAGACAAACACCAGGGAATTCATAAGGGGATGATGATGAGGAAGAGGATGAGCAGAGAGAGCAACAGTTGCTTCTTGTGGTGGAATAGGGGCAAAAATGACTTTACGGAAATAGTTTTCATGCAACTTTTCAAAACGTTAAATGCTACTACTGTACTACTGCTATAAGATACGTCCAGTATTTCTTTTGATACGCTTTCAAACACTGACCCTCAAAGTTTGCTTGAGGTGCCAGAAACCTAAGAACTCCAAAACCTCACTATTCATCCTCTGTGCTCCATATTTGTAGTCACTGAGTGAGTCTCACCAACGTAAGATTGTGCTAAATATTGATTTAGAGTCCCAATAATCCTGTTATGATAGATAAGACTAAGGTTGCTATTTAAAAAATGTTTCAGATTCCATTTGATTTGCGTAGAATCTGAATAAAGACCAGCCTAAAATCCACAAATCAGCAAAAGAAGAAAAATAGATTTTGGACTCCCTTGCCTCTAACCTGAATATTTGGCCCTAATGTACTATTCAGCTTTTCTAAATAAAGGGACTAAGTGTCATACTAATGGACAGACCTGCAGTGTTACTTCAGTCTTGAAGTTTCTCTTGGCACAAAACTGGACTTGCAGACAGCTTAATAGTTTGTCCTTTTTCTGAATATTTCACCTTAAGTATCAAAGCAGCCAAATGAAAGGAGAGAGCAGAGATGTGTTGAGACTGCTTGCTGTTAATAACAGGCATAACAGAGGAGCTCTCCACATTTATAATTACTCCTTTTGGCTGTCTTCTCAGACTCTTTCAGTCTGTGCTGAAGTTCTCAGACCCATCCCCCCCTAATGACACAGCGGCACTGAAATACGCTGTAAAAACTGTCAACTCTGTTTTAACACCGTTTCCCCCCCCCCCCTAATATGGTCCTTTCTTTTCCCAGTAGAGAAGGAAGTGATCAGGTAATGAACGTTCCAGACCTCTGGTGCTCTGTTCGCACTGGCTGCAGCTGTTTCAGCCTCTCACGCAGAACCACTTCAGGCTCATTGAGCACTTTGTCATAAAAATAATAACAGCCTCTAGCCTCCTTTTGGTGTTTTAGGCAGTGCTTTAGGAGGCAAATAATAAAAGAACTAGAAAAACATAATGAATGCTAGGGCTTCTTTTAGGTCATTGTCAGTGCTGTCTTGAAGAAAGGAACCTCCACTAAACGTTGACCTTCTTTTTCACCAGTTATCTGCAGAGATAAGCAAACCAGCCATTCTCTGAGTCCCAGTGTAAATGCCACAAGGAACCTTAGTGTTTCAGTTTTAATAGTTGTTTATGCTACCTTGAGTAGTGCAATGTGGTATGATTTTGTGTAATTAATCGTACATATATTGTTTGTATTTTTGTGAACATAAATTGATGTGTGACAGTATAGACAGATCAGGGCAGGGCTGTAAATACTAATACTTATGAAGACGAGTATAAAATCATGTAAATAAGACATACCTTTTGGTTCTTTTATAAGGCTGATGGATAAAAAAACAAACAAACATCATCTGTGCTCAACTACCTCAAACACTCATGGAGTGTGTGTTAGAGGTTATAAACAACAAACTCTCACCCACATGAATGTATCTAATATTAGTGCAATGATCTGTCAGTACTACAAACATACTGGAGCTAAACTCAGAAAGCTACATAAAAGTCACAGTGTTTGACTAACAAAGCTATTATCACTAAATTTAGATCATTAAAAAGAGATTATAGTCTTTTCTCTCCCTCTCCTGGCTTTCTTTCACTGTTCATCTTCTGTCATTATCCCAATTTTACCCACTTTCCTCAATTTAGGAAACTTTTCACTGTTTATTTTGAGTCGGGCCAGTCTATTCCCAAAAGGGGGAGAGTTAAAGGTGCACTGTGTAGATCTTTTAAAGGGATATTGTTCTTGCATGGGCTGCAGCAGGAGAACAACACAGCTCTGTTAAGTGTACACTATCCTGCACATGTGTGTTTATGTGAGTGAGAATTCACATGTCTTTAAGTGTGTGCATACACAATACCAGCTCTTGTGCTCCTGTGTATGGAGCTACTAGTTAAACTCTGGGTTTATCAAATGGGATAATTACCGTCTATAACTCAAACAGTGTGATATTTTTTTTTCCTTTTGATCCTTATAATCCTGAATATTTGACATTTTGTGCACAATGAATGTGTTACACACAAGGGTGGGCAATCCAGCCAGAGGTTCACCATCTGAGTCACAATTTTACTAACTTCCTGCAAAATGTAGGTCAGTTATGACTAACCAAACACAGCCAACCATTTTTTCCTTATAGCAGGGGTGTCAAAGTCATTTGAGTTCAGGGGCCACATCTTCCCAGTATGATCTGAGGTGGGCTGGACCAGTAAAATAATAAAACATAATGTCAACTCCATGCATTTCTCTTTGTTTTAAAGTGAAATTACATGATGAAAAACTTTACATTTACAATCTGTCCTTTAAAAAAATGTGAATTACATGAAGAATTTTTGAAAAAAGTGAAATTTCTTGAAAAATTAAGTGCAATTTTAACAATATTCTCTCTCAGTTTATCATTTACAAGAGGCCATGACAACGTATAGATACACAAAACATTCAGAAACAGGCAGAATATCGATCCAATTCCACCTCAGTTTCTTAAGACATTTCAGGTTGTTCACATTTGTTGAGGTTATTCACTTTATTTGTGAAAGAATAGCGTCGAAATGTAAACACCTTCATGTAATTTTGCTTTTTTGACACTAAAACAAACAGAAGACTGACTGAGTTGTCATTATTTATAGGTTATTATAATAGTATTTTACTGGTTCTGATCCACTTTAGATTGAATGTGGAACCCAAACTGAAATGATTTTAAAGCTGTTGATTGATAATATTCTGAGTGTAATATTTGCAATTAACAAATTCACCCTGCGGGCCAGAATGGACCCTTTGGCGGGCCAGATTTGGCCCCCGGGCTGTATGTTTGACACCTGTGCCTTATAGTGTATGAAAGGCTTCGGCTATGATGCGATGGCTTTTTGTGTTATTGTAAGCATTTGACATAAAACAGCATAAAGTTCAATGACGCCTCCACATTCCATTTGCACTTCCTTATCTAAATTTTCCATGTAACTACCAACACATGCACAGATTCACTTTGGAAATATGAGCCCAGTGGATGGACAAAAACATTATTCATGACCTTAATTACTGCAGTGTTTTGACAAAGGCTTGAAGAAGTAAAAGACAGTTCTTTATTGCTGAAGTAAATACCATGTCTCCTGTGCTACATGTGAAATGACATGGTTGAAACTGTGATTAGTGCAGTTCGACATCTGCAGCCTCTAGTGGTGTCGATTCCTCTCAGAATCCGTTTCTCTTTCTCAGTTTTCAGTCTGCGTTTCTGAACTCTGCATCTGGAGCAGTTTTAATTTCTGTCTGGTTTTAGCAGAAGAGTTTATTTGTTTATTTCTGCAGAAAGAAACATCACCGTGGCGACTATCTGAACTCAGTCATCGTGACATTAGTTCCTCACTGGCACCAAAATACATCCCATAAAGTCCTGCAAATTCAAGACTGTAGTACACTGACATGATGGCAGACTTAAAATAATCACTTTAATGCATTTAAGCTACTGACCCAAATGACCCATGATGCAATGCTCTCTTAAAAATACCATTATTACACTAGAACTCAGCCCTTTTAATATTAATATTGCAGCAGATACATACTGTACAATATGTGTGATTCTTCTGAAGAGCAGATAACATAGCACATTAAAAAGATTCACAGTATAAGATCTCCAGAGAAACGCCACAGTTCAATAGTTCAGTTCAGTAGTTCTGTAATTTGAGTGCATGCAGTTTCATATTTTAGCTTTAAAGCCTCAGTCACATGTTTCTCTTGTTTCACCCACCATCTGTGTGTCTAACATCTTTTTCTGTGCGTGTGTGTGTGTATGTGTGTGTTCCTGCTCCACATGGTTGCCTTTGACAGCTGCATGCCTCCTGAATTACAGTAAAAACACACTCGAGCCTCCAAACATGCATACCCACTTGAGATTTTTCAACACTTGCGTGACCCAGACACTTTAAGGACTCATCGACACTGATCTCCATGACTCATCGACGCAATAATTACACTTCAATGCAAACCCCTTTTTAAGCTGGCATGTAAATGTTTTTCATCAGCTCGTGCACCACTCTCCTTTACTATAAATAACTTTCTTTCAAAGGTATTTCACCAGCTTAGTGATGTTTTGCATACTATAAAGCAGCAGTATTTGATTAATCGCTACAAATGCTGTCGAGTATTAGACAATGGTCTATTGTAAACAGTGGTTTTGAATCATTTTTCTAAAAGTCTGTGTCAATAAACTCAGGGTTCCCAAGGAAATTTAACTTGTACAAACCTGTAGGAACCCTGTGACCTGAACATATTTGGGTTGTTACCAGACACCAGACACCCTACTTCACCATTTAAAAAATATTTTATAGCAACTAAGTAAGAAAATAATTGATGGTTTCATCAACAATGACAGTAATCTTTGGTCATAAATGCTATATTTATCTCAGTTACAGGTGGATGTGACTATACAGGCTATTTTTATACATAAAATAGAAATGTATATATATTTATATATCAGATATCTATTTGCATACTAGGATTACTATTTCAAGTTGACCCAGTTTTTATAGAAAGGGAAATGTTTTCTTCAGAGGAATTCTAATTTAGATGGTTTTAATAGAGTCAGTTCTGTTGTTCTTTCTTAGTGGATTCCTTTAATCACATGTGACATTTCTTTTAGTTTCTGGAAAAGAAATTTAGCCAAAGTCTTAGGATAAAACATGTAAATCATTAATTGTGTTTGTATGTAATTAAATCAAGTTATTTTTGTCACTGTGTCTGTCTGCTTCCAAACAAAGTTGAGTTATGTAGTAATTGGTTCCAACCATTCATCTGCGTTTGTCTGCTTTTGTGCTGCTTTATGCATGTTTTCTCAAGACCAGGGTGACTCATAGTGTGTGCGACTATATGTGTGTGTGTGTGTGTGTGTGTTAATATGTGTGTAAACCAGTGAAATCAGAGCACCACGCTGTCCTAGGCTTCCAGAATATCATCTGTAAACTCAGACCAAGGATGAATCGATCAGCGCAGTTGCTGTTTCCCATTGACTGAGCATTTATGTCATCAAGATACCGTGTGTTTTCTGACTTTTTGGGCAAAGTTGACAGAAATATACTACGGTATATTCAATCATACTGTATATACAATATTATTATGTATGCAGCTCTGGAAAAAATGAGATCACTCCAAATTTCCAGACATTGAATCCCTTTTAAAGCCCCTGGAATGTGATCAAGACTGAGATAGATGGTCACAAGCTGTCAAACAAAGCACTGGCATTTCTGCACCAAGGGTAGCACAAAGCATCTAACGTCAATGAGAGAGTGGTGGAGAGCAAGGTGCATGAAAGCTATGACTGTAATCAGGATTATTTCACTAAATATGGCTTTTTTTTTTGTAAAAATGTAAAAAAAAAAAAAAAAAAATCATGGGAAGGAATGCTTCTGGACCCAAAAACGAGTTTGTTTGAGGTGCTTTTCGGAAAAGGGATTCATAAAGTACACAAATAAACAAGAAGAAAACACCAAGGCACTCTCTTTAAGCCTTTATTCTCATGATGTGGTCATCTGTAGACCTTTTTTGTGAGTAAAATGAATATGCACTTGTTTTCTTAGACGTTTCGGACATCTGCAAAGTATATCTACAACTTAAACCATTGTTATTTTCTGTAGATAAATGTTCTAAGCTTTTCTTCTTTGGAATTTTGGGTACAGTTCAGTCAGTAGTTTGTAAAATAAACAAACATGTTTCTTTTACTCAGAAAGTATAAATAGTAAAACCAGTGCAGTCTTCTTTGTCCTGGGGCTACACATCATATCCTCTTTTATATTATTTCATACAGAACACTATAGATGCATTGGTTTGTTTTTTTTTTTTGCAGAGGCTTTCCTTTCATCTCACTGGTGTGTATTTCTGTTTATTTTGTCATTGGGTGACTATTTCAGTTTGCATCCTCCTCCCGTCCGTTTTCATAGTCCGTTTCATGATGGCAAAGAACAAACTCTGAGCCGCAACTTCTCAGGAACACCATTTTCACCACTTCTTATGTTTAGTGCTTCTCAGTGTTATTTCTTTAATGAAGTACAATCTGTTTTTTTTTACCCCTTATTTCCTTTATGAT
Source organism: Maxillicosta whitleyi (assembly GCA_029822895.1). Taxonomy (NCBI): domain Eukaryota; kingdom Metazoa; phylum Chordata; class Actinopteri; order Perciformes; family Neosebastidae; genus Maxillicosta; species Maxillicosta whitleyi. The sequence goes on along the minus strand of JAPSES010000124.1, from coordinate 9,729,916 downwards.
TTTCATATAGAAATAGTAAGACCTCATTCTCTAAGTCTAACTCTGCAAGACTATTTCAGCAGCACTATGAAACTAACAGATTCCGTTGATGGCATTGTGGGAACAAATGTTGGCTCAGGAGGTAGAGAAGATTGTCTGTAATCTCCTGCTTCAGTCTATGTGCCAAAGGGTCTTCAGGCAAGAAACTGAACCCAGAAGTGCCCCTTGTTTGTTTGTTTGTTGCATGTGTAAAAAAAAGGTGAATGTGATGCACTTTAAGTACAATCAACATAAAAAAACACAATTATAATTCCATTCATTTTAGGTCCCGTTTGGACACTTTGCCATATTTCATGCATAACGTGTGTACCTCTGACTTTACTGTGTATTATTTGCCTCATCTGATGCGGTAATTGACGTCTCCATCCATTTTTGTGCTCCTGTTTTCTAGCCTTTCTCAGGTGACCAGATGGACGACTTCAGCAGTGATTTATTCAACAGTTTCTTTGAGGACCATCTATTAGAGCGACCTCTCCTGGCAGACAGACATTCACCTCTACACATGGAACTGGACAGCAGCCCAGGTCAGCATATCTTCTGCTCAGCTGTACATTAGTCGTTGTCTGCGCTAGAACGAGGCTGATTAACCCTTATATGGTGTTTGGGTCTGTCGGACCCGTTTTCATTTTTTAATTAAAATGGAAATGATAAATACGTTTTTTTTTTTCTGTCATATCTTAGTAAAATAAATAAAAATGAGTAGCATTTTAATTCATGAACATGATCTAGCAAAGGCAATCACATATATACACACATATAAGCGTCTTTGAGTGTCCAAAAAAGCGCTCTATAAGTTTGATTTATTATTATATATGTTTTTATGTTGCTTGTAATTGGGATGAAGCAAACATTTTACCATAAAAATTGTTCATGTTGAATTAAAAACCCACTAATGCAGCGGATCCACCACAATATAATAACAAAGATATGAACACCGTACAAGGGTTAAGCTTTCGTGATGCTACACAACATCCGCCGCCGCGTGACGTTTTTTTTTCCCCCTCTTTCTTTTGCTGTGATGGTTTTCTCGTGTAGTTACATCAATGTAAATCAGCTGAAATAAAGAGTGAGATGCTGGTGGTGCTGTCAGGTAGAACAGCGAAGGTGGGCCGTGGTGAGCGTTGTACTTCAATCAGCTTATGAAAGATGAATCACGGGTGCTTAATGGGATGTCTGTCATGTGTCAGCGAGTCACATCATGAACAAATGTCCTTGTCATCACTTGCTCTGATGCGTCTCAGAAGGCTAAAAATTGCACAGTCACGTCTTAACATAGAACGAGCCAGCTTAGGCAACAAGGATCAGATCACTGGCTGTCGTCTCTCAGGTTTCCCTCTTACTGGCTTTGTAATGACTGAAATGTGAAGTGAAGATGTGGATTACTATTGGATGCAATTAATTACCTTCAGGATTGAAAATATCATAGAAATCCGATCATAGTACCAACCCCACCCCCGACTCATAGATGACCCTCTCATTTCTTCCAACCATGCAGCAGCCAGATGCTCCGCTCCAGAGCCAGCTTTTGGGCTGACGAGACCCCAATCCCATTATGGAGTTTGAATTATAAGCCAGCGATTTGCATGGAGACCAGCTGTATTGAGCCGTTACTTCTTAACCACTGACATCAACCCTGGCTTCTTCCTTTACAGAGAGGTCGCATTTTATGACACAAGAGCCAGTTCCTGTTTTGATACTCTCCGTTTTTCCAAAACTTTGTCTTTAATCTGTCAATCATTCCGGTCTGTTTACCCTCCTCTTACAAGTTGTCTCTGAGGAGGAGGCGCCAAGATGATCCTTCAAGACATCAATAATCACTGATACTTGTTAGCGTCGCTCATCAGAGTTTTTGTAGTTTCTGTCATAAAGGTTGTTTTATAGCGTTTTCCCAAGTTCCAGTTCCCATCGTAAGCAAGACCTCTACAAAGAGAATTTAAGAGAGAAACATTAATTAAAATTCATTAAGTGTCTACAATGGTAGTTAATAAATCCCAAATATTTTAATGTCGCAGATATTCAAGCAGAGCACAGCTACTCTTTGAGTGAAGACTCCGCCCCCCAGAGCCCTGCCCTGTCAATCAAAATGGACCAAGAGTCTGGTAGGTCATTCTGCTTAGGCTTCATTTATTTCCATATTTCATCTCAGTGGTTTTAGTTAAAACTTAATTATTGCTTCTGATCAAAAAAAAAAAAAAAGAATAACATAGTCAATCCTGTTTCCTCTGGTCCATCACACCGGCTGTTCCCTGGTCTGCCGTTTAGCTCAGCTGTGGGTCTGATATGACATTTAATATTCAGTCTGGCTCTGTGACCTCTGTACACACTCTCAGTGGTTAAATCTGATTTTGTATGTTGTTGTTTTGAGACCACTCTGTTGTCTTCAGTCTGAAAATGTCACAGAAGGTCAGCTGATTTTTTTTTAAGATTTGCTTGTTTGTCCCTCGGTTTTCCTCACTTTCCTACAGTCACCACCTGTCTTCTGTCTCTGTCTGTCATGTGGTATGTCCCCTTCTACCTGTCTTTCTCTCTGTGTCTGTCTTCATGCTTTGAGTTCTCCGTTTGTCCCGGGGATCCTGCTGCTCAGACAGCAGGAGCCCAGTCTGAGCAGTTCTCCTCCAGCTAAGCCCTGCCCACCGAACACACACACTCACTCACACACTCGGGAAAATACACACAGAGCTATGACAAGCATATGGTTTTGAGTCTGCAGCTTCAGCCCAAGCCAGCGGAAACTCTTTTTCTCTTTCTGTCAGGTTATCTCTCTCTGTCCTTCCTGTCTGTCGCTCTGTCTCTCTCTAACTCTTCTGTTTTCTATCTGTCCCTCCTTCTGTCTCCCTTTAATCCCATTAAATCTGCTTTATTGGTATGAATATCAAGTTGCTTGCATTGCCAAAATACCGCGTTGAGTAGGAAAAAAATCAGTACACAGCTGTTGAACTTGTGTATTATGTTGTCTCCAGGATATATCTTAAAACTGCGAAGTTGTATCTAGAAGACAGAAATCACTAAAAAATTGCGTATGATCCGCTCCAGTTAGATCTGTCATATCTGGTTCAGTTTGAATGTATATTTGCGCCTCTGTAGCAAAAGGGAGCTTATAAAAACTACTGTGTCACATTAAACAATACTACATGATGGAATATTGTTTAATAAAACACTGTTTGACAGCTTGGATCTCGGTGAAGATTTTTTCCGTTGACAAATTTTATGCATCGTTGACAGTGCCTTTACTGTCTCATAACTTGGATATTGAACTTTTATATCATGCCAGTTCCCACTGAAACACACAAGCATGCACATATATCATCTATGTTTCGATTTTCAACTGGCTTTTTGGGCTTTATCCAGTATGCAATTTACAACCATCATCTGATCTTTCAAGGCCAAACTTTGTGATCCATACTTTCCAAAGGTTTCCCTTTTTACCATACTGTGTCCACAGCACTAATGGACCGTTATATACAACATTTGAATTAACATGTAGCTTTATGAGCTGCACTTATTTCACATATGAGGTATGGAACATATGGCAAACTCTACAGTGGGAATTAACACAATGCTCCTTATTGATTCAGCTGCCTGGAAAGTTTCACTCTCACATAGTAGGGTTTATTACTGGCAGATTGGCTTTTGAAACAGCTATAGAGTAAAACCAGTTACACTGTTGTTTACTAAAGGTTTTGTGTTTGGATAATAAGATCCCAGTGAGTTTTCGCAAAGCAGCAGCTGTTCTTCCAAGTGTCCACTCAATTTACTTTGAGACAGTACATGTAAAAAGCAACATGTTAGCTCAAGTGTAATTTCATTCTGAGATTCTTGAACTGAGCTCCATTTCTAGTCATTTCAGGGAGATTTTCATTTTCACACCCTGAAATCCCCAACTCTAGCTCTCCCTCTCTTGTTGTCTTATTGTAGGATGTTCCTTTTCCATATCTATGTTGAGGTAAAAACTCTTAATACTGAGTTGTGGTTGAAATTATTCAATCTTTCAGCTGTTTTTTTTTTTCTTTTTGGAGCACATCGCGAACGTTCTTCACCTCATTCATCCTCTGTTGCATGTCAGGAAGCAGCACCTCAACTGTAACCACTTGTTCTCCTTGAATCTAAATTTTAGGAAATCCCGTTGAAGCTGCAATATATCATACATTTTGTTTCTTTTCTCTTTATTGAAGAAATTGGCAGCGAATTAAAGTCCTTTACCCCTCCCTGTACCCCCAGAAAGTCTCCTTTTTCAGATATTTAGGCGTTCAGCTTCAGTATACACCTCTTTAATCCTGTAAAGAATATTTTGAAATTGGTTCATTTTGAACTATCCACTATATTATTTATTTTTTTTTTTTTGTAGATATTATTGCTTTTGTAATGAAAGTGTGAAGTTGTTAGCTTCTGTAACATGACACTTTGAGAGGGAGTTGATCCAATCTATCTCCTGATGAAACACACCAAGTATATTATACTCGACCCACTATGTTAATTTCACATTTTGTATATGCAATGTTAGAAAAATAACAGTGAAAGTTGGGGATAACCTTCCAAGCTCTTGACAGTTTTACAGTCCCAGCCAGTCTTTTGATTTGTGTGCTCATATATTTTTAAGTTTCTAAAATTTCAGTCACTCTGTGTTCTTGTTCATTGGTCTTATTCAAAGACACTCTGTGTGTTTTTACTGAAGTTCCTACTGTGCTGCTCCTACCATTGCTTTAATATTGCTGCCGTCCTACTGAGATCAAACACAGACACCAGCTCTCCTACATTAACCCCCCGTTATGACCGCCAGAAGCCTTAGTCATTAAACATCTTGCTGTGATAGGATTTTGTACTGATTCTACCCACATACACAGGCTGTGTTTGACTAACACCATCCAAAGAAACCCCATTAAATATTTACTGAGCGGATCAAGTTTTACTGTGTCACATTAATCTGCAGCATCTTTCCTACAACTTAAAACCGTGGTTTATTCATATTCAACCAAACAAATCAGTGCATAAAGATGTTTTTATTCAGTATGTTTGCTTAAGCATCAGAGACAAAGGGTCCTGTTCATTGACAAGCTCCTACTATATGAGCTTCTGGAATTTATTAAACAATGATTGTAGTGGTCCCCAGTCAAGACATGGCTTAACAAGGGCAGTGGGTTTAACAAGGCTGAGGCTAGCAGCAGGACCAGCCTCATTAGAGGAGGCTTCTGAGGGTGATAAGTAAATGATGGATCTACACTTAAACTGGATTCTCAAGTTACTCCTAGTTGAGTTTAACCCCACTACTTGTTAATGCATCTCACTCACCATGTTGGAAAGGATCTTTTTGTATCTTTTTTTTTTTCACAAGAACAACTAAAAGTGTCATGATTAGGAGATTTCTGATAGTTAGCTGCAATGGCTATTATCAGTTCGTGCTGCTTATTTGGTGATGTTTGCTTGAAAGCAGTCATATGGATTTGTTTTTTGGATGGATTCTGTGCTGTAGTGATGGACAGGACAGCAAAACCAGTACCGACTCTCTGACTTCCTTCTTCCAACCCCCTCCTGCCTGCGCACAGCGAGCACACACACGCTTGTAAACTTCAGAGCATTTTACCAGCACAATGTTGCTAGGAGACCGGTCGGTGATTAAAGTGGTGTTCACTCTTTCTCTCAAACACGCACACACACACACACATACAGTTCCTGTCTTGTTAAAATGCTGCTGTTCTTTGGGTGTGAGTGACATCAAAGATATCAGGCCCGGTACTCAGGTCTTACTCTGAAAATGACAAAAAACAGATTCATAAAAAAAAAATTAAAAAAAAATCACACAATAGTGTAGTTCTCTATGCACATGTCACGATTGCGATCATTCATTTTAAAATTTGGCAGAAGTTACAAAACTTTACCATTAAGCAGCCTTATCCCTAATGAGCTTGTCTTGGAGGTGAGCCTAATTAACACACTATTACCTTTAATTCAAAGCACATTTTGTTCACTTTCAGCTGTGGCAGACCTGTTGGTGAGTCCATCATTAGAGAGTGTGGACAGACGCTGTCTAAATAAGCACAGCCATGATTTTATTTGATTGTGATGTATAAATGAATTGGATTAAAGGAAAGAATGAACAACCTCTTTCTCTCTATTACAACTCTGATGTCTCCCTTGCTGACAGCAGGACTTTGTTTCTGTTTGTGCTTGGTTTTAAAATGCATTTTCAGTGACGTGAACACAAGTGGACAGCTCAGGCGCATCACCGTTCACACCTATGTCTATCATCTGTCTGTGTGGCGTCCATGTTTTGTTACTGACTATCAGACTTCACATTGGTTTCGTACTGGTGTCTTCAATGCAGACTTGACCTCTGACCTCTTGCTCCTCATTATTACTGTTTCCTGCTCTGGTGATGGTTTTTCATGTCACGTATTTGTTGGGCATGCATCACGACATATTAGTGTTTTTTTTCCATATATTTATTGGATTTTGTTTGTAGGACAGAACAGTTACAGTTACAGTACTGCAATACATCCCAAACAGCAAACATAAACATATACCAACCGCCCCACACACACAAACTTGCAAAATCTCTGTATCTTTTTCCAAATTCAGGCTTAATTGATAGAAAATAAAATAAAATAAAATGAAGTAATGCAAGGTTTACTCTTTTCTTAAAACCTATAACCACATATACATACATGTATATACATACATATACATGAATAATAAAAAAAAAACACAAACAAATAACTAAATAGATTAAAGTTTACATTCTACATTCTATGATCATCATGTACCATACATGATCCCGTAGATGATCAAATTTTCTTTTTCCCATGGCAATATATGTTAGTCTTTCCAGATCAAGGCATTCTGAAAGTTCCTTTATCCATTGTTTCATGGATGGTGCCTCAACACTTTTCTAGTTAAGTGCGATCACTCTCCTCCAAGTCCAGTACGACGCATTAGTGTTGACATGACGAAAAAAACTGTGGTCAAATTCATCCCAGAGCAGCTCTGATGTGACTCTGTAGTTGTTTACATTTTTATTTAGCTAGAGTTTTTGATTTCGTATTAAGAGTGTATCCCTGTGTGTTTGAACAGTCTAATGTCCATGTCTGTTTGAGACGTTTTGAAGCCTTTCCTCTTCTAATTTACGGTCTATGGACAAAGTTTGTTCTCCTTGATTATTACTGAAAAAACAGTGACACTATTTTCCCTGTGTGTTGTGGTTTGTCAGGCAGGGCAGGAGCCTCTTCATCATCTTGCCCACTAGGACATCAAAGTCAGTTACTGGCTATTCTGTAGCCTCACAGCTCTGCAGTGCCACTTACGTCCCTATAAATACATTCTGTAGTTCACAGTAGACTAAACAATGGTTACCTGTGAGAGCTCACTGAAATGTATTGTGTTTTTGTGAACTTCCTTTCAAATTGCACTGTGACCTTTTGCTCGGGTCACCAGTATTCCCTACAGTATGTGCATGTTTGGTCCAGAATTTAACTGCAGCAGTTTTTCATTCTAAGGACAGATGCTGAAGACCAGTTTCGGGTTCAGCCCATCTTTTTTTATTTCAGGGTAGATTCTTTCACTGGAGGCAAATTATGCACCACCGTTGCCAAAGAGATGTTGTCCAGCAGACTCTAATAACCAGCCTTGTCAGGAAGTCCTTCAGTGTTTTGGGAAAGCGCTGTGAAAGTGTGATTTATTGGCCACCAGTTCACTTCACATTGGAAGACCTACAGCAAAGCTTCCTCAAAGACAATTTTAGTCCGGCTCACTGAATCTAATTTACTTTTCAAAAAAGATGAGGAGCTTTTTTGTGTTGAAGTAATTCATTTTAACTGCCAAAATTTTAGTATGATGTATTAAATTTCTTTCTTTTCACTCTGACTTAAGACATTGGATTCCATTTACTTGTATAGTTTAACAAGGTGGACAGACTGAAGACTTACTGAGCGTTCATGTATCTGAATACTTGCATTTGGAAGGTATTTTAGACACGTTTTTTAATCACACTTTTGCATGTCACTCTGTCTCTCCATCAGAGTTTGAGTGGAGCTTCAGTCAGGACCTGTCTGCAATTTTAGTGAAACAAGAGGAACCTGATGTGGGTCAAAGGTTAGACCCACAGCCTCTGGAAGGCCCGCCTCTCATATTAAACCCTGCCCCGCCACACAGAGGATCATCATGGAAACACACGGTTAGCATCTATCAGACATATGCCCTAACAATTAAACTCTGTACATCATGTATTGATCATCACAATCATGTTCATCACTATAATAACACCATGCTTCATGTGTTTGTTTAGGAGCACAGTCAAGATGATGTGAAGCCTGTAGCCATTAAGGATGAACCCAGAGAGCACGGACAGTACATCAGCCTGCCCAGCGGTATACTCACCACAAACCAATGCATGAACACACCCACGTTACAGTGGTGTCACATATCATTTAAGCTAAAGTCAGCCTCTCTACGATTTTGTTGCTTTCCAATAATACCAGCATGTGAAACCTAAAGCACCTACTTTTCACTTTGTACATAGGAATACAGCACAATCAAATGCAATGAAAAGTGCAGCTCCTCTGATTTATCAGACAATAAACCAGGAGAACACATCTAAACCTCAAAACAAAGAAGCCATCCAGACAAATTGAACCAAAGTGTCATGTGACATATTAATTTATATGAGCCTTTTTGAGCCACAGCATAGGTTTTACATTAGAAAAATCACAAGGCACACCACCAAACAAAAATGTCACAAAGAGTATATTTATTAAAATACAATGCAAGTCTAGTCTCAATTTACTTAGTACAAACTGGGGCCTTTTCAGTCGAACACAAAGCTGATATTCTTGCAGGAGTTCAAGTGAAGAAATGTTAGGATCAACAAAGTGTCAGTGACTCCTTGGACAAAACTCCAGCTTATGTATTGAGATGCGTACAATAGAGGCATATGCCCCCCCACCTCAGGTCCATGCATCACTAGTGGGTGGGGGGGTTATCAATAGAACACACCGCATCGAGGCTGGTTCACTTTTATTTTTCAAAAGGAAGCTGTTGTTGTAGAGTGGATCATTATGTATCTATATCACGCCACACACTTAGAGTGGCTTACCCGATGATTTCTCATTGAACACTTATGTGCCATGGCAGAGTGGTTGAGAAACACTGATTTATACCAGAAGATAAGACTGAAATTGAATCTAAACCAAAAAAAAGTCAGGAAGAAAATACAGTTTTTAATTCAAAACCTGTTAAATTGTAGGACTGCTTCCGAAATGTATCTATTTAACCACTGGGGTGACAGTTTCAAGTGTATTCTAAGTTTAGATAAAAAAGAAGACAAACTAGACATATGTGTTTACATGTAAATATATTTTATTCCCCTGAACATGTCTGCTCAGGTACATCTTTCTCTAGACAATTTCTGAACCAGTTAATTCTAAAAAAAACACATTGGAAGAAAACGTCTATGAGACCTGTGTCTGTTCCATTAGATTGTCCAACATTGTGGCTGAGAATGATTCGTCATCACAACTGAATAATATTGAGTGAATTTTGGAAATTGCGTAGTTGCAGTCAGTTGTTTAAGTTGTCTTCTTGTCATAAAAAGTGAATATCCTTTTGTTTTCTAAATCATGACGCTCCTCTTGTTTAGAGGATGCACTCCAGCTTCCACCCACCCCTCCCAGCAGTAACCACGGTGACAGTGACGGCTCTCTGCCCCCCTCTTCCCCACACCTCCCTCTGCCACCATCCTCCCCTTCACCACAACAGAGACCAGGGGGGCGGGCATCTTCCTCCTCCTCCTCCTCCTCCTCTTCCTCAGCCATCTCCTCTTCACCTCTGCTCACTGCACCACATGTGAGTAATGAACCAGCCTCTCATCTTCCATCAGATACATGTGACCCAGTGAGCCTTAAAGCTCATTGGTTTTGAGTACTGTGTCTGTTAGTGAGTACTCTTACCACTTCAGGTCTCTGAAATGATCTAAATTCAATATTTCAAGAATGAAGAATCACCTGTTTGTGGATGTGTATAATACCACAGTTTGAGCAAAGAAATATATGATATGTTAAGACACCAGAAAGAGGACTTTGGTGTCTCATACTAACTCATAAAACTGCAAAATGTTTCCTGTTCAGGGCAGGAATGTCAGAATGTCAACCAATAAGTAATATAAACTAATCAGCAACACACTGGTCAGGTACACAAACATGACTCCACTGACAAAACTGGCATGTTTGGATGAGTCGGTGTTTCTATACTGATTCCCTCGCCACCTAGTGTACATTTAACATCTCTTCCACTTGTCAAATGGGTTTAATGCAGTCAACATATATACAATTGGCAGCGTTTTTTAATTTCAACATGCAAGTGATCAAGATTGAGGGATTACAATCTTAAATCCTAAAAATTGATCGGATTTTTAGGTCTATGGTTGCAAAAAGACAGACAACCGTGCATACACAGCATTGGAACTGACCAGTGTAAAACAAAACAAAAAAAGATTATTCTATTAAGAAAATAATATTTTGACATTGCTTTCCATTTTACTCTGTTGTTGTTGTTGTTTTGGTGTTGTTTAACAGTAACATAATAAGAGTATTTGTAGTGCATTTTCTAAGTTGGACCATTCTTATGAATTGCCGCAAATGGGTGTCTTTATGAGTTCCCATTCAGTATTTCCATGTCATTACACAGATTGGCTTTGAGTTGAGCAACACTAAGTCATGACTATATCTATGAGTGACAGTGATAGATGGTTTTTGTATCTATCCCAGATGATGGTGAGCACATGGTAACCCAGCACAGGATCACATTCAAAAGTTGAAATTTAAAGGAATAGGACATCCATCTTCCAAAGGAATGTACACCATAAATGATGATTTATGGTTGTCTTACTGCAAAAATAATTTTGTATTTGAACAGATAAAACAAATATAGTAATCATCTAAGATGTACTTGAAAGCTTTTGATTTTTTTGTTTTTTGTTTGTGTAGATGAAATTTGCAGCAGTTTGGTAGAATAGGCCAGATAATAAGTGCAGGGTTTGCAAAGATACTAATGTGGGTATTCAGATGTTGAACTGTGAGAATCTGATCCAAGGGTGAATCAGTTCAATAGACGCTGATTCATGTGGAAGTACTGTTCATAGGAACAACCGATGAGTCATCCCCCTGTTGGCTTTGGTAACATAACTCTTTGACAATGGTCGTTAATATTAAAAAGATGCTCATTTCATTGTGCAGAAACTGCAGGGTTCTGGACCCCTTATGCTGACAGAAGAAGAAAAGAGGACCCTGGTCGCTGAGGGCTACCCGGTACCTAACAAACTCCCTCTCACCAAGAGTGAAGAGAAGGCACTGAAGAGAGTCAGGCGAAAGATTAAAAATAAGGTAAATGGGACAGACGAAGACCAACGCTTGGACTTGATTTACACACATGAAGGCATTTTGTTCTTACAGCCAAAACAAACATCTGATTCATCAAACTATCAACTATTTACAGAATCAGTGTGTTTCTGTGAGCGATGAGCGCTTCAAAGATTCAGTTCCACAGCTGCTTTGTCTGCCATCACTAAGCTCAGACAAGAACTGACACACTCCACTTAAGAAAATGTATTTTTTGCCCAATATAAAAAAAAAGCAGTTATCAAAATAGACAAAAATATTGATGATAGTTTTTCTGTTTTTATATCCAGATCTCAGCTCAGGAGAGTCGGAGGAAGAAAAAGGAGTATGTGGAATGTCTGGAGAAAAAGTGAGCATTGGAAAAATGTCCCCTTTTTTGTCTGTTTCTTTTCCACTCCTGTTGGTTTACCTTTGTATCTGTCTCTGGTCTTTGATTTCCAACCCCTTTTTTCTCATTATAGTCACCTCAGACTGTATTAAAGTAACCATAGGTGACTTTATTAGTCCATCTAGGCAGAGGGTCTGAATCCGCAGCCCAATATATTCACATATTAAAAGTCATCCTGTAACCTGGAACAAAATGCAGCTTTAATGGATTCTATAAAACTTAATCACCACAACGATATAGTTGACAGTGACAGTGTGATGTTCATTTTCCTGCTTTAAAGACATAAAGCAACATTTTCTAACAATGAAACTAATAAAAAACAAATACATCTTACCCAAATAAGAGCAGATTGTTTTCAGATGTAGATTAAGATGCACCATGATCATAATTATGGCCCTTATTACAAATGCATATGTTCTCCTGATATGTGTATAAATCTTAATTTGTCACCTGCTTTTGTGCAATACATTTTTACTTAGAGGGTTGAGGCTCAGAGGCACAGTACAACCTGGTTGAGAGTGCATTAGAAACCTCCTTTTGCCTTGTTATTTTACTGGTCAGGTCCATCTGGTGCTGGGTGAGATATTCTCAGGACCTTGTGGTGCAAATGATCACATCCAAGTAAACACCAAATATTTCCAGGATGTGTTATCAGCTCTTGTAAAACATTACTAATTTCTGCTGACCCATTTATTACTGATGACATTCTCCTCCCTTTTTTTTAAATTTTTTAAATTTTAATCCTTAAATCATGCAACAATACTAAAAGTTAGGTGTAATGTTTTTCCACTGTTATCTCCTGTGTTATTCTGTATCCTCCTTATTATGGCAGGGCTCCATTAGCCTGTTGAACACATGACGAGGTCACTCAGGCAGATGGTGCTTTTACACAGCGTTACACACACACACACACACACACACACACACACACACAACGTATTCCCACTAACCAAAGAGGTGCACACAGGTGCTAACAAAATGGCCCATTAGAGTCAGGGAAGAAGACTGATACCTAGGTTTTGTACCAGTAAAGTAACGAATCCGCATGCACAGAGAAGTGTGAGAACAAAAATCAACCCTATCTGTCCTCTTTATGTTTCTTTTTTGGGACAAGAGGACAGGATTATTGGATGATCCTACACAGAAAAACAACACGTCGCCCTTTTGTTGAAAGGCGCGAGTGAATGAGCCTTATTCAAGGAGATCAAAAGGATTAGGAGACAGGTGCTGAAGTGTAAGAGATGAACAAAATGAAGGGTAATAAAGAAGATCAATAGGATTTACAGATGATGGAAACAGGGACAGAGACATCTTATTCATGTGTGTATATTTGTGAACAATGCCTTTAAATGCTAGCAGGTTTGAGCTAAATACTAATATGCAGCCATAATTTTTTTTTATCAGCATGATCATACTAACATTTATACTCAGTATTCAAGAGCTATTGTATCTCCCTGTAGTAAATCCAGTACACATGGATAACATTAAAGTATTAGAGCTTATACAGCACTATTATATAATGTAGCATGTACTAAAAGTAGTTCTTGTGCAGTGGTTCTATTATTATATATCATATTGTTGGATTCATTTTACTGCTGCATTCATGTTTATATTGCGATTTACAGCAGCAAATGTTGAAGGTTGAGCTTATTTGACCTACCTTACACAACTTTACTGGGATAATGTATCATATTATATATATATATATATATATATATGTGTGTGTGTATATATATGTGTATATGTAGAGTCCACTTATCATGAGCTCAGGTTCGTGGCAATGCCTTTTTCAATTAGTCGAAGAAGTATTTTTACCAGTTGTGTCTGTCTCAGGTTTGTGTTCTGTTAAAAATAATTTAACGCCACATTATTCACTCTCACAGCAGTTTATGAAGTGAAGCATGAACTACAAGTGGTTGAAATTGATTTTAATGCACTTCTATAATGTGACTAATTGAGTTAGGTGCAATCGGTTGAACCCGTACTTTAACAGTAGAGGCTCGTGGAGGTTCAGAGCCCTTTAACCCCTTTTTATATACAGCAAGTGGTGGGTTAAAACAATGACCCAAATCTTTGTGTTTAACAGGGTGGAGGGGTACACGTCAGAAAATGGCGATCTGTGGAGAAAAGTGGAAAACCTCGAGACTGCAAACAGGTGAGACCAGCACTTATTTACTGGTGTTTGTGTTTTCATAATGTATCAGCAGCTACCGCTCACCCCAAACCTGATGACTTTAAACCCACCAGCGTATATGTTCCAGTTATTATTATCACCGAAAACTGCACCAAGTTTGCAAAATGTTACTTGATAAGTTGAAACGTTGCAACATGCTGCAAAAAAGAGGATCCAAATGATCAGCACTAAACTGTTTGTTGATTTTGCACTTATTTGTTCTTGTGTGCTTTTGTACTTTTGCTGCTGTAAACCTGGAATTTCCCCTTGTGGGATCTTATTTTATCTTAAATATTCTTAAATGTCACCAGTTTGCCTTAATAAGGAAACAAATCTGTTGATGGACTAAGCCAAACTACAATAAAAGTCCAAGAGAAAAAGTTCTGCAACTTAAACACACTTATTTAACATGTGATATGGTTAAGTTAAAAAATTTGGAAATGCTTTTTTTTTTTTTTTTAAATGAGGAAAAGAATCTTGTTCCTCTACTGAGATAGTATAAAAGCCACTATTGTGTCTGTTAGTGGTTATATTAAAGTAGTATTAAAACTAAATTAGTCATTTTTTCTCAAGTGGGAAAGATAATTATCTTTCTCACTTTCTTTTTAGGAAAAAATAGGACTCATTTCTCCGCTTCAAAAAGCTTTTTAGTTTGTTAAAAGGACTTCTTTGCACTGCAGGGGTGAAGACAAATAATCAGTCATTTATTTATAATGAATCAGAAACCACAGCCTTATGACTTACATTGAGGTAACGTATTACAGAAAAATCTTGACTTAAACCTTTTGCACCCTGATGTAGGTTACTTTGATATCAGTATCTACATTCTGTGTGTCTGAAACTAATGGAGCCTTTGGTGTTTTACTGACCACACAGAGATGAATTTGTTCCATAATCACAGACGTACGAAGAGCCGCCTGTCCTCTGTTATTATAACAATATGAAACCAATCTGCTATTATTCTGGAGTGGGTGGGTGTATGGTGGGTAGGTGTGGTGTGCTGGTGGGTTTGGGGGGGTGGGGGGGGGTGTCTGTCTCCCCATTTTGTCTGTCTGCAGAAGCTCAGCCTGTCATTAAAGCTGAGCGTTAACCGTAGCTTTCATCATGGAAGGCAGCCCCCTCCCTTACCACACACACTGGTGAATATGTTAAACCACCACACGGAGGAACAATGAGTTGGCACAAACTGGGGAAACATGAGTCAGCACACTCAGTCTCTGTAAGGTCCAGAGCATGTGCGAGTCTAAAAATGGTCAAAATGTGTGCCTAAAAATGTTGAAGTTCCTAAAAAAAAATGCTTTAAATCCAGTTATTAGCGGTCGGTTTGTTCTCTGATTCATGTTGTAATGGGTAACTGGTTTTGGTATCTTTGGTAATCCTCCGCTTTATACAGTGTACGAGCTGGAAATATCAAGCCCCTCGCTGGTCTGCTTTAAAGTAATTAAACAAAATGTTCCATTCTGGTGCTGAATATTAAAACACACAACACAACACAGTCACCGAGTCAACCAGAATGTCCATTTAAGTCCTGTGTATTTTCAGCAGCAGTCATTTAGGCAGTAAATCATTAAGGAGCTGTGACAGTGTGAGTGTGCTGGTGGTTATCCGCCCATGTGCTGTAATTGTACTGCAGCCGGCAACGCACAATTTAAAGCTGCATACAAGCATAAATTATGAAAATGAGATATACACACATGATGACCCGTACACTTGATGTCTGAGTGCACTATAGGGTGGTTTCTGTGCCGCTCAACTGCTGGCTGAGGGCTGTTACAAGCTCTCTGTCTCCACCTACTGGTCAGTGTGTGTCCTTACAGCTCCTCTCAGCTCATACCATCAGAACCCTGCTCTCCAGATCCTGATCCTGTACTTGTACCATACTGGTTTAACTGGTCTACAGCTCTGCCATACTTTTGCTTTCTGCGCTTGCTCATGTTACAGACAGAATAAAGTTTTAAAAGTAAAATAAAATCACGCATACTAACGCCGAACATCTTGCGTGTTCTCTCTCTAGGTCTCTCCTACAGCAGCTCCAGAAGCTTCAGTCTTTGATTTCAGGGAAAGTCGTCCCTCGCTCTTGTAAAATGGCCTCAACTCAAACCGGGACATGCCTCATGGTAAATATTCCATCATAATTCCTCACACACTGACATAAAAGGACGCACGTACACTTGGATTTTGTCAGGATTAAGGTCACAGCATCAAAGTATTTATGCTCTTTACGTCTGTTTCTCTGTGTAAAAGTGGTTTTAGACACTTTGATGTGAAGTGTTTATTGCTTGTGTGTATTTACTCTCTGTACAGATGATGGCAGTGTGTTTCATCCTGGTGTTGGGCTCCTTCTCGCCTTGCCTCTCTCCTCTGTCCTTCCTCACTCACAGCTCCTCTTTGTCCTCCTCTTCCTCTCAGCCGTCCTCCTCTCCTTCCCTCCCGTCAGCGGACCTGTATACCACCAGTCAGGGTAGGTTCTCAACTAAGTCCAGTACAACTTTTATGTTATCTATTAGCGTAAAATCAACATGTTCATAGTTAATTATTATGTAGGTGCCTCTTCATTCTAATAAAAATGAAAAAATATCCGACAACTTTGCCTTTCTGTGTTTTTATGGAACTGCAGTGGAGTCGAGCTGCAACCATATCAGAGGGTATCGCTGTATTCGTTATCTTTGGAACATTTTATTCTTCTACATGTTGTTTGGCAGAGGATGATTTCTGCTTTGGAAATTTTTGCATTGTGGAAATCATGAAAAATACCTGAATCGTAAAATGGATTATTTCTCTGGAGAGTTGCCTGCTCAAGTAAAAATCCAAATGTGGCCTGTTTGCATTGTAACTGTGATTTACTGTACATGGGGCATGTAGTTTTAGGAAATAGAATTTTTGAGTCATGTTTTATCTTCATAAAATCATAACCAGTCAATAATATTGAAAAAAAAATCTAGATTAAATTTTTTTCTTGCTATATCAGTGAGCTCTAATGTAAATCTAGTACCTCTTTAAGTTAAAGTTTGTCATTTTCTTCCACCTTTTTATTGCATCCGTCATAACTAAATGAACTCTTTAAAATCCTCCTGGGTTTGTTGAACATATTGTCAACTGCAGACCTATTCTGAGCTCATGAATAGTTGGTATTTTACAGATATGTAGTTAACACATCCAGCATATGACAGTCTGTTGTGTGTGTGTTTTGCAGTCCGTTCCCGCAGCCTCCTCTTTTACAATGAGGGCGCTCCTTTAGAGGAGAATTTAGTGACTTCAGAGGCAGAGAGGCTACAATCAGAAGGCCACTCCCACACCCGGACAAGCCGTTACACAGCAGACCACAGCAACCAGACAACAGAGCCCAAGCGCCACCAAAGGTAACGCCAACAGCCCACCTCCCCATCTACTCATTACACACGCTCAACCGCACGCTCAACATGTTTCATCATTTTGTCGGCATCTCTAAGTACCTCTTTACTCTCCTCAGAGAAACAAAACCAGATGGTGTATCAGAGGTTTTCTGACAGACAGCCCACCCACCCCACCTCCCATACCTCCTCACCTCTGACCCCAAGACTCCTCAACTCAGCGGGCGTGTGATCCACCTTGCTTCACATTTTCACCGCTAGCTGGACCGAAGCCGCGTCCGACTCGGGCCATCCTTCTCCTTTTAAGACAACAAAGACTGCAGTGCTTCTGCTTGTATGTCATACTTTGGATTACTCCTTAAACACCTGAATATACTTGACTTGAAAGGGGCCACATTATTGGAATTGCTAAAAAAAAAAAAATATATA
>JAPSES010000124.1:9689163-9707174 GCA_029822895.1 Maxillicosta whitleyi | reverse complement strand
ACACATGGGGCTGTCTTTCAATAGGGTGAGTTTTTATTTAATCCAGCAATATTAATGCAATGAATCGATATCGAATCAGATCGAATCGGATCGGGACCTAATGAATCGAAATCGAATCAATCTAGGAAATCTGGATCGATTCCCAGCCCTAACCATCACATCCGTCTGCTGTGCACTAACGATAAAGACATTTGTATAGTTGTATATGGGAACTCTAGAGTGCGTTTACTTTTATTGTATTTTATGTTTGATTTCTCATTTGCATGCACTTTTCAATCTTTTTTGCACCCCTACTGAGTGTTCTCTGACAGCCTGTAACTGTAAATTTTTCCACTGTGAGATAAATAAAGTATCTTATCACAAGCAAAGAAAAACCAAAGCCAAATCCCTTGTATGCGTTCACATACTTTGCCAAAAGTGATTCTGATTCTAGTTCAGGAGCCACATTCAGTCCAATATGATCTAAAGTGGGCCGGACCAGTAAAATACCAGTGAAAAAAGACAAATTGCATAGTGAAAATATTTACATCTATAAACTTCGCAAAAAAATCTAACATTTACAATTTACAGATTACAGTGGAATTACAAAATTTTCAGATTCACATTATTAATTGTTAACATTTGTATGTAATTTTGGATTACAGAACCAAAAGAACAATTTGGAGTGGTCATTATTTCTAGGCTATTATGATCATATTTTACTGGTCTGATCCAATTGGGATCAAATCAGTCTGAATGTGAAATCTGAGCTAAAATTATTTTGACACCCTTGATTTTTTTTAAATTATCTTCGGTGTAATTTTTGCATTTTACAAACTCATCCCAGGAGCTGGTTTTGGCTGGTTATATATGATACCTGTGCTGTAAGGAGTGCTTCCTATTTTATTAATTTTTGACAGGAAATTTCAATCTTGCTAGAAAAAGAAAATTTACTTTAATCTTAATTTTACATGTATGTATTCTATATCACATCACAAAAGCAGATTTTTTTGCATTTTCAAAAGCAAGAATCCTATTTCACTTGTGTTTTCCTGTTTATGTCACACTTTTTCTACATTTGTATATGATGTTTTTTTCTGTGGGTCCCAGATTTGCATAAAAAAACAAAACAAACGGTAACATAAATCTTGGCTGTAAACAATAGTGAGTTCAACATACTTAGAAACTTCGGTCATTTTATGGGGTTGAAAACTCCCTTGACAACTTCCAATACACACAGTGTGTTTTGTAGAGTAATAAATGCAAACATGATTTATTGTTCTGCTTAAATTAAATGCAAAGTCCACACTATATGGTTTTAATGTCTCAATTTTTATTGTTATGACAGATTTAAAAAAATTTTTTTTTTTGTTGTTTTTATAACCCTGTGATTTTTGTGCATAACATAGTGTAATACAACTGGTTAAAACCTTACCTGTAGGTATCCTTTGGTGCCATCTAAACATCTAAATCTGGTCTGGATGGCTCTGAAGGTTCTGTCTACAATTTCATGAGTCGCTGCGTGGGCCATATTATATCGAAACTCTGCGGGGGATTCCGGGCAATCCACTGGTGTCATCAACCACTTCTTGAGAGGGTAACGGCGGTCGCCTGGGAAAATAAACCTCATATAGTTGGGAGTCCATTTCCAGACATTAACAGAAGGATAATGAAAGTTCAGGTGAAGGTCTCACCAAGCAGCCAGCCCTCCTCTGTGTCCTGCAGCAGTTTGTACAGAGCAGATTGTTGAAGAACTTCTGTATCTTTAAGCCCACCAGGCCAGTAGGTTTCGGCGCTGAGTAATAAACCTCTGGCGTTGCAGACCAGCTGACAACCGACAGAGTGGAAACCCTTCCTGTTCACATACGATGAGTCTTCACTATTGGGAGCTTTGATGGCCACCTGGAGATCAAACACCAGTCAGAGTCAGACTGATGATCATCCCAGCTACACAAACCCTCAGCTGTGCTATTATTACAACATAATAGTAAATAAAAATAGTAATAGTAATAATAAAAATAGTAAACCTGAACACAATCCAGAACCCCCAGAACTCCAGGGAATCCTGCCACCCTCTGAAACTCCTGAAAGGACTGATCAGAGTTGGCTGTATCTCTGCAGACAAAGAAACCAGTGGAGAATATTTAACATCGTCATGTGCTTATTAACTTTTAATTACATAAAAAAAGCTTGTTCATTTTTTCTTAATGAGCAATGCATCTACAAATGAACTGTACTAATGTCAGAGTTTCTTCTGGAGGGGCTTCGGTCCTGTAGTTACAGATTAACGAGATTTGGGAATTCTTCGCTTTGATTTAAATGATGAAAATCTGTGCATTATATTTCACATTTTTCATGTGATTTGTTACACCTATGGTTGTGGAAGGCAGTGGTGGGTTTTGGGGGTCCTCATGTACATTATTTCATTCTTTTTAAACCATTCTTATTACTCTGAGTATCTAGCATTAATCATATTCAGACATAAAACTTTAGTCTGAAAGGTACTACAAATACACTTCTCTCATATTTATTCGCCTGCAGATTTAAAATGATCCTCACAAAGTCTTAAAATCATTACACCTAAGATACACAGATACCTTTATTAGATAACTTATCTGTAAGAAGTACAAAAAGTGCAACAATATTCAAGTAGGTTTGCTTGTTTAAAGTCAGCAGATGCAAAACAATATTGTATTATATGCTAAATATGTCAATGTGTGTCCCACCTGATGAATGTGATGAACTGTGGAGCTTTCTCCACCAGGGCTCTGGTCACGTTAGAAACACATCTGGACATGGATGCCTGGCTGATCCCTATAGTGTCTCCCATAGATGTCTGGAAGGAGCCCGATGTGTAAAACCCCAAAGCGGCTAAAACCTGGACATCAGGGCTGATGGCTCTGGATCTCTGGGTAGGTCTGCAAAGGCTCTAATAGAAGAAACATTAAGAAACAGTTCATTAGATGTGGTCTTGAACTTTACAATGTAGTGTCTCAGAAAGCTGCATGTCATATTTAGATACAAGCTCACACTGTGCATCCAGAATACCTAAGACTTTTATTGAGACCACATTATAAGGTAGGTTTTAAGTCCATTATTTTTTCATTAAAGTCACATAATCTGTGGTTTGAAGAGTCAGTTTGATCAAATGGCAACATTCAAAGCTTAACAGACTTCAGTATTTTGTCTCCTGTTTCTTTTTTGGTTTCAGTCTGAGATGTAGAGGAAGGAGGGGAACAAAAAGCAGGAGTTTGGTGAGAAGAAAGTTATAAAGAACAACAATGAAAGTCTCTGAGGTGTTGATGAGATCCAATTCATGCAGTTAAGCAATAAAGCAGGGTCTGGACACAGCTATAGATACAACAATTGAAGTGACTGGGAATTTTCATGCTAATCAAACAAACGGTTCTTAAGACGCAGATGCTTGGTAATTATAACTCATACAACTGATTCATAAACACCCTAACCCTAATAAAAGGTACAATGTAATTGAAATTGAATTAAACTGAATTGTTGTCTTGCATTATACAACACTTCTTGAAAACCTGTGAACACCTTTTCATTTTCCTATTTCAACACAATCATATATGGGGGTAAATCCTGAACATTACTCTATCCAGGCTGAAGTAGTTAACTAAATGATAGGGCAAAAAGGTGAGTGACGACCAGAACAGACTCACCTCTCTTAGTAACTCCACCAGATACAAGATAAACTCTCTGGGGAAGCCAAACTGTGTGAGGAGGAAATTATCTGACACTGAGTACAGGTCAAAGCGGTCCAGTGTCTTATGTCCTCGTCCATGTAGGAGCAGATCACAGTCCAGGATTGCGATAGGGATGGCCATGCTGCTGACACGAACATATTTACATTAACTGATGCATGGCATTTACCAGACAGTATATTTCCCTACTGTTAACGCCTAGAACTTGTCTGCATGGTTGTCAATTGTTGTGCTAACATCTTGAACAGGTAAGATTTGTATATTTTGCACCTTGACGTTATGAAACATGTATTACTGACTAACACGTTTTCATAATCAATCATATTACTATTATTTTGATGACCGAAATTATAGTATACAACCTGCTTTCTGGTCTACATAGATAACATTGTTTGTACAACTTAAATTATGGATACCAACAGGTTTTAATTTTAAAACTATTACAACCCATGTTAACAGTTAGCATTGGCTTTGTATTTCAGGGTAAGCTAATGCTAACCGGCTCAGTAGCTAACGATAACATTATCAACCGTGCTAATGTGTTCTGCCTCCTCGAGCGGAATACACATAAATTATAAAATTATTCGTGTCACTTATAAGTTTTATTTATACGCCGGCTCCAAACCATATTAGTGCAATAAAACCATGGGCTACCTTGCTGTCCTTTAAAAAATGAAAAATCCACCATGATGTTGTCAACAAAAACAAACCACAAGGACCATCTTGCGAATGAAATCCGCAGTTTCAACAAAATTGTGTTCCAACGCAGATGACTATAAAATTGTACATGTATGAGGAAATCAAGTTTGTATTTTTTGATAATATTTTTCTTCCAAATATATTATTTATTGTAATATTTAATTATAATTATACATTTGTAAAGTGGCGAAAGTACTTTAGTGAATACACTGCTACCCAAACACGTCGACATGGAGAAGATAAACAGAAAAGTGGCACAGCTGCTATTGTCGTTTTGTAAAATTGAACTTCTGTCGTAAATATTCGTGTAAATTAGTGATAAATGTCATCGCTAGCAAATTAACTCATATTTAGTGAAGCTACAATAGCAAGGAAACAACTAATGTAAGTTTTTTTCTGCTAATACGGTGAAGGTAAAGTGCGTGGTCGCTTGCTAGGTAGCGTTAGCTTCATGGCTAGCGTTCGTTGACCAGTGAGTCACCTCTGTTTCCCCTGTGAAACAATATCATCCAATAATCATCACTTAAGTAACTATTTTTGGCATTGCCCATTTTCGTACTTGCGTTTTGTGCAATGTTACATGGTTGACATCATCGTATGGTTTATACTCGATCTCCAAATACTATTCAAGCAAATTCATGCCATCGTTCAGGGCCTATTTGCTAGCTTGTGTAAGTTATAACATGTATTAAGCTACAGGAGTTACAAAAAAAAAAAAAAAATAGAAAACTGTGTATTGGCTTAAAGTACGAGGTACTGTAAAATATGTAGTAACACTGTATTTTACAGAATTTAAATCTCTGTTCAGTTTTCGAGGTCAGTAATAATATGCTGTATGTCCTCAACTGTGTTGATTTAAGCGTATTTTTGACTGAATTGTAATAAGGAGTACTAAATTTGACTTTAATATATAGTGAAATATTATCGTGGTTGTTGTCTAATGTAGTGTAATGTTTCTTGTAGGATCCTGACAACATGGATGGTGACCTGAGTCCCCAGGATAAAAAAGACTTGGACAAGTTTATCAAGTTCTTTGCCTTGAAAGTAAGAAAACACCACAACACTGCTGATTTCAACACATTGGAAAATGTACCTAAATACCTTAAGCCTTATTAAAAGTACTGGAAAATACCCTTTGCAAAACATTTATAAACCACTTAAACCAGAACAAGAACTGAAATAAAAAAAAACAAAAAACTAGGCTATCTTCCCTATGTGTTTTCCACATACTTATTATATACTTTCCTATAGCCCTATGTCTGTTATTGTATATTGTAAATTGATCATAATAGGGACAGTGTGTTTGGTGTGCACCAGCTCTAGTATAAACTGGCTACAATTTGTTGATGTTTTACAACTTGTATATGCATTTGTAGACTGTCCAGGTGATTGTTCAGGCACGTCTCGGAGAAAAGATCTGCACTCGCTCATCCTCGTCGCCTACTGGCTCTGATTGGGTAAAATATTTGAGATACAAACTTAACTTATTCTGCTGAATGTCAGATAATGTCAGATGTCAGATTATCTGTTTTGGATTTGTATATTTATCAGATCCTTTTTTTGCATTTACACCAGTTTAATTTGGCCATCAAAGATATCCCAGAGGTGACTCATGAAGCCAAAAAGGCACTGGCTGGCCAACTGCCAGGGATTGGACGCTCTATGTGTGTTGAAATCTCCCTGAAGACATCAGAGGTAAATGTTCTTTCATTGGGATTTCTGTCAAAAAAGATTTGTATTAGAATTGAGAACTAGAGTCAATAGTCCATTGTTGATTCTCTGGTGTCTGTTATTGAACCAACCTGGTAGGTAAGGTAAGTTCATCATTTCAAGGTCCCTGTGTTGACGTCTGTGTGTGTCTCTCTTTCTCTCTGTTTGTTTTCAGGGGGACTCAATGGAGTTAGAGACTTGGTGCCTAGAGATGAATGAGAAGTGAGTGGATTTTTCTCTGTTTTGGATGAAAATGTACTTTTTTAATTTGAGGGTTTTTTTTTTTAAGTGGTGGCACTCAGGGATTATGATCTGGGCATTGATGTCTCTAATATCAATCACCATATGAGGTTATTGTGGATGGCCAGTCCTCACCGACAGTGTGTTATTGTATAGTACCATGTGACTGCTCATTATGGGTTGTAATGGTGTCAGTGGCTGATGTTGGACTGATTGCGTCATCATGTGTCTTGTGATAAAACAACACAAAGCTGGTTGATGCAGAAACAAAAAATAGAGGCACAAAAAATAAAGCATAGCACAGATGAGACTATTAGTATGGACAGTCAGCCGCTTTGAAATAAAATAGATCACTGTTGCTGTTTTTGGAGATATTTCGCAGTTAATGTAACTAGTAAATCTGTTTGTACCAATTCATCCATGTGACTGTTCATAAGGCCGTCAAATCACAGTAAAATATTCCTCCTACAGCACATCATTCACACTGACAAAGAGGAAAACTGTTTCTTGCTGTAAACCATGCATGCACAAAAATCAGAGGAAAAAAGGTTGTTGCTAAGTATGATACGACTGTGAAATATCTACATTTAATGGAACTAAACAACTAATTGAACTGCTATTGACATTTTATTTCATCAGTCTGTCATCACTGTTTGTCCTGCAGGTGTGATAAGGACATCAAGGTGTCATACACAGTGTACAACCGTCTGTCTGTCCTTCTGAAGTCCCTGCTGGCTATCACCAGAGTAACACCAGCCTACAAACTGTCCAGGAACCAGGGACATGACTATGTCATACTGTACCGGTGAGTTAAAAATTCAGTGTTTTCATTCATGTGCTGTTTTTGACACAGAAGTTTCAGGCGTATCTTTTTAAATCTACAGGTAAGTTAATAGCTTATTGATCCTGCATTTAGCTTTTTTATGTCTTTAAAGCTGAATTTGTGAGTTGACTGACCGGTATGTGTGAATGTCTGTTCTGTGTCTAGAATCTATTTTGGGGAAGTTCAGCTGAATGGTTTAGGAGAAGGTAAGTATTAACTCAGAGCCTTTTTTTTCTCAAATCAAGTCTTCAAAGACAGACAGTACTGGTATTTGTAAGTGATCAGATCACATGTGTTTGATCAGGCAGCACTGACGTATCTGCAGAAGTTGAAGGCAACACCATAAATTTAATATTATATATAATGCTTATTAAAAAAAACCTCAACAATATATAGCTGTACTCAAGGTAAGAATAATTAAACAAGTAGATGTTAACTGAGCAAACATAATGACGCAGTGATGTAATATGTGCAGTGGCTTATACAAACCAAAAAAAGTACAGGATGAAAATAAGATGGAGTGCCAACTATGTCTAAATACAAAGCAAACCAAAATAAACCTAAATCTCCTTGTTTACATCCCAGCCCACTGTTTGGTCTTATAACCTGGTGCCAGCATTGAGCAAACCTCACTGCACCTGGTAACTTTTATACAGATTCATATAATGCAGTGTTAACATATGCAATCAAACAGATTTATGTTAACCTCTGTAAATATGTATTAAATAGAATAATATTCCACAATAGATTAAATCTGTTTTTTGTTTGTTTGTTTGGTTTTTTTTTACCCCAAAATTCAACGCACAATACCTCATGATGAGCAAGTGAAAAAGTTTGTTTGAAACCATTGCAAATTTATTCAAAATAAAAATCAAAAATTCACAAGTATCCACAGTGTTTACCATGACTGAGCTCAGGAACATCCTGTTTTCACTCATCA
The DNA here is from genome assembly GCA_029822895.1 of Maxillicosta whitleyi. Classification (NCBI taxonomy): domain Eukaryota; kingdom Metazoa; phylum Chordata; class Actinopteri; order Perciformes; family Neosebastidae; genus Maxillicosta; species Maxillicosta whitleyi. The sequence continues at coordinate 9,699,061 of JAPSES010000124.1, read as the reverse complement.
CGCTTCAGCTGTGTCTGCACCTTGACTCAAGTTCACCTGTGGGAAATTCAGTTGATTGGACATAAAGTGAAAACGCACACATATACCCTTCTGTCTGCACATGGTCTGATAGTTGACTGACTTTGATAAGTAGCCAAGAAAAACTCCATTCTGTTCTCTAAACCCCACTAGTGTCTATACTGCTCCACTTGTGCGTTTTTGCACACAAGGCAAACATTGTGTTTTAACTTGGTAAGGAAGAGTGAAGACGCCATTGTCCATTAGTTCAGATTTATTTGGCTGAAGCTGGTTTATTTCTTTTTTTTTTTTTTTTTTTTTTTTTAAGGTTTTCAGACGGTGCGTGTCGGTGTGGTTGGTACTCCAGTTGGTACAGTTACACTTTCTTGTGCCTACCGCACTAACCTTGCATTTATGTCGAACAGGTAAGAAACAAAACAATACTCTCCTAAAAGAATGTGATCATTTTTTATTGTATATATTCGGGGACATGTTGGGTATTTTCTAAGATTTCTAAACAACAACTGATATTTTTCAAAGTCATGTAGAAAAAAATTGATCTTTTTTTTTGTTATTTTTTTATTTACTTGGAATATAGTCTTGCCCTTTCATTGTAAAGATATTGAACATAGTTAATTTAATTTGTTAGTTTCTGACCGGTGGATAATCCCAGGTTCATCAGGTCAAGTCCTGCCATGTATTTCTTCAACGTGTTCACTGAACCGGTCCATTTTCATGAGCACACTTTGACTTGATGACCCTGGGATTACCCACCTCTGCTTTCTGACCTCACCTAATAAGTTTTATTTTATTATTATTTTTTTGGGGGGTGTTGTTAATTCGATTGAAATGTATCTCTATCCTTTTTACAGGCAGTTTGAGCGCTCTCCTCCCATCATGGGGATCATTGTGGATCACTTTGTTGATCCTCCCTGCAGCAGCCAGCGTCCTGCAAACATGGGGCAGCCATGCAACTACAGGTAACTATGGAAATAAATCCCACAGATGGACTCTCATCTCAAGGTGAAGTGACGAGCGCACGCTCCGGAATCCAATACTGTGAAGAGCGTTGAACATCCCCAGGATTATGTTTTTGCTCTTGTGTTATTGAAAATACAAGGTTAAACCTAATGTCATATTTGAGTCCTGAACAACACACAGGACTACTGTTTAGGTATTTTTAGGCAGCGTAGATAAGTTCTGCAAAAATAAATAAAATCATTTAGTGAATCCTACATAGGCTTTTCCTCATGTTTCATACTTTATGGTATTTTTGTGTATAGTTCTTTGAGAAAACAAAAGGTTTAAAAATCATATGATGCAATAACATTTTGCTGGAATTCTTTTCTCCCCAGACCTCCAGATGAGGAGGACGGAGCCCCGTTTGCAGGGGTCCAGGACTCACAGGAAGTTTGCACCACCTCCTTCTCGACCTCTCCTCCCTCTCAGGTGGGTCCTCTTTATCCTCCTCATTTATTGTGTGACTTCTTCTCTTCATTTTCCTACTTGCGTTTCATTTCTCTTTCTTCTTTCCCGTTGTCCTTTTTTATATTTGTGTGTTTATCTGTGTGCGTGTGTTTATCTGGATTATCTCAGTGTGTGTGCACACTGAGTCCGTCACCTTCTAAATTGGCTAAGCCCCTCCCCCTGGACAGTCTGCCGCTCCCACCGGCTCCTGGACTTGTCACTCACACTGTGAGTCTACGCTGACGGCTGTGAGAGTGTGTCTGTGTGCAGTGTGATCTTCAGATTTCTCTTTTTTTCTGAAAACTTCAGTTTTAACATCTGTACTAATACTGTATGTGGAAGGATATCGACGATGGTTTGGTTTAACTGTGCGAAGGATGATTATTTTTAGTCCAAACATCAGACCATTTGAAGCTGTTTTGACATATCTTACAGGAAAATGAATATGATTTAGTTTCAAATGTCAGACGACTTAAAATTAAATAAATGGAAGCACATAAGCTTACAGTATGAGGACAATTTTACACTTTTTGCTACTGTTTGATTTGATATTAAGGTTAAAACTAAACGTTTTATCCAAAAACAGAGTGCTGTATTTGTTTTCTTCCTTATGCATTACTGAAGTGAGTGTTGCATGTTCTCAACTTGATGTTTGTTAAATCTGAAATCCTGATTGTTTCTTCTAATCATCAGTATGCATGTTTTGGTCCCTGTAGCTGTACACATCCAGATTATCCTACCAGTCTCCAGCTTTGACAGGAACGGCTGAACTTTGTCACCCTGGCGTCAACCCAACCCAGGTAAAACACCCACTGATCATGAATCTGCTCAATTCACCCACAGCAAAATTATTTGGGATGAGACGAGCTCTATGTAATAAAGCTGCAACAATTAATTATATTAAATTAAAAAATAGTGGTATTTTGGTCATTTGTTTAGTAATGTTTCAATTTCTGAAGCAAAAGTCAAATTTCACAAGTTGCGTTTTCTTTTCTTGCATTGTTACAGAAAATGGACATGTTTGTTTTTGTTTTTTGTTTTTTTTTTAAAGGGGATTTAACCCTTTCATGCGTACCAGTCATGACAGTGGCGTTATTCTGCAGTTGTTCTCTTCCATATTCATGGGTTTTGTCGTTTTAGTTCCATATCAACCAACACAGTGGATGTTTATGCAACATCCCATAATACACTGACATTCAGACCATTACTGTCACTTTGCTGTTCTTGATAAACCTGATCTGCAGAAGCATGTTTGAGTGTAAATCATTTGCTTATTGTTATTTAACTGTAATTAACAGTTGTTGTTGTTTTGTTTTTTTTTTGCATATCATCTCCATTAAACGAATAATTATTATCAGAATACATTAATATTTGAGAAAACATCAGATTAGCAGCATTAAAAATGTTTTTATTGTATAGTGTTTCATATCCCTTCCTGATATTAGGTTTTAAATGCATGTTTTGTTGTTTCAAAAATGAAGCACATGGTGTTGGCTGAGTGGACATTTTTGTAACTACTTTAAAAAAAAAAAAAAAAATGCCTAAAGAGGAATAAAAACACACAGCAAAATATCTTGGCTTAAGTTGTCATAATTAATGCATGAAAGGGTTAAGTACTTGTATCGAGTATTTCACAGATGGGGGGGGGGGGGTTATCAACTCTATTTTAAGCTCTATATTTATAACATGGAACATTATTAGTTGTTGTGCTGTTTCTTATTTTGACTGTTTTCTGTGTCATGAGTTAAGTTGTTTTGAACACATTATTAAAGCAACAGTATCTTTAATAGAAAACGCATTATAAGCTGATGTGGAGCTGGATGATTTGAGACGGCCTGTGCTTTTTGCTTCAGATGTTGCATGCTGGGAAAGAAGGCGGTGTCGCGTTAGTTTCCGCGCAACCGCCTCATGGAGCTGATGCTCATCTTGCAGTAGACCACGCCGCCAACACACCCGGCAGCAGGTAATCCCCGCCTACCTCTGCTTTACCTCAGCTACTGCATTTCATCCCAGACGGGTCATTCAATTAAATAGATTGGTTAAAAAAATGAAACAGTTTTAGATGTTTACCTGTGAGGCAAACTTTTATCTTTAAAAGTTCAAACTCTGAATGTATTTCATAGTTGGAACTCCTTGTACTTGTCATTTCCAGCGGAGATGACGACGGCCTGTCGCAGAGCGGAGAGGGGCGGAGCGATGGGAGGAGGGAGGAAGGCCGGAGGAGTGTTTCTCCTTCCGACCCGGTTGAATCCCTCGCTGCGTTCACAAGGAAAGTCGGGGCTTTTGTCAATAAACCCAGCACACAGGTAAATATTGTCATACTGTTCGGTTTATTTCCTTTATCCATAAAGACCCGGTGTTACTTTAGTGGCAGCTGTCAAGTAATTTTTTTTCTTTTATTTAATCTTAAGAAATTTATCAACATTTATTAAAGTTGTCTTCTGCATTTTACATTTTTCAGTATAAAATCCATGTTTAATTTACTAATCATGTTTATGTTCGTAAAAGCTCTGAGTTCAGGGGTATTGTATCTCAATGCTGTAGAACAGGGGTGTCAAAACATGTGGTCCAGGGGCCAAATCTGGCCCGCCAAAGGGTCCAGTCTGGCCCCTGGGATGAATTTGTGAAATGCAAAAATTACGCTGATATTAATCATTTTAGCTCAGGTTCCATATACAGATCAGTTTAATTTCCAGTAGGTCAGATCAGTAAAATATTAACATAATTCATACAAATACTCACAACTCTACATTTTTCTGTTTGTAAATGTAAACATTTGACTGAATTTACACTACAACAAGCTATCATTTCACAAAAACATGAATAACCGGAAAAAAATATGCACATTTTGAAATATCTGAAGTGTAAGTTTACCAATATTCTGCCTGTTGTTAAATGTTTTGCGTATTTGTACATCCACTGTGATCTTTAAGTTGTAAATAAAAAAGACTGATGTAAAATTGTATTTGGTTTTCTTGAGAAATGTCAGTTTGTTCATGTTGTTCACATTGATTTAAAGGATATAGTTGGTAATGTAAACATTTTCATAGCATAATTTAAGGGATAATAATAAACAAAACAACCAAAAAATTGTTGTGCCTGAAAACATATTATATAATTGTTTATATTATTATTTATTTAATTATTTGACTGGCGCAGCCCACTTCAGATCAAATTTATTTATGTGGCCCCTGAACTAAGATGAGTTTGACACCTCTGCTATAGAAGATGACGGTGTTTGGAGGGTCCGAATATCCAAATGGGGCATATGTAATGATCATGAAAACCTGAGAAACTGCATTTTTGCCTAATTATTTGCATGTACTGATAGAATTAGTGGTTGGGTCTTTGAGGATGAACCCCAGATTATCTCTGGAGTAAATTAAAATATCTGTCCCGCGTGTAATTTCGAATTTCCATGTGTTTTAACCATTTCTGCTGTTGTCTTTATAGGTGACAGTGGCCAGTCTAGACCTTCCATTTGCTGCGTTTGCTCCCCGCGGCATGGACTCGGACGAGAACGACCCCATGGTTCATATTCTATTCAAATTCCTACATGTTGCGCGGTGGCTTAAAGCGGCCCCTCGAATCTAAGACAATATGTTGTGTTCAGGTACACCCTCCAGACTCCCCTGAGTCGTCGTCTCCTCTGCAGGCCAGCCTTCATTCTCAGGGCTCGGAGGAATCGCAGCAGCAGGACGACTTCGTCATGGTAGACTTTGTACGTATTAGCCGTATCATATTCTATATTTGTTCTCTCTACTGTTATTGCATATCAGGGCTGTAACTGTATATTATAGGACAGTTTGTTCTAATGCAAACCAAGAAATGCATCATCACTTCCTGTTCAATGTAGATGTTTAAAGACTCCTAGAAGAGTTAAATAAGCGGTGTTTCTGTTCTGTGCCTGCAGCGCCCAGCCTTCTCTAAAGACGACTTGTTACCGATGGATCTTGGTACGTTCTACAGAGAGTTTCAGAATCCCCCTCAGTTGGCCAGCCTGTCTCTGCAGACGAGCACCCAGTCGATGGCCGAAGACCTGGTAAAATATTTTGACTTTTGAGACTTTATAAACCACGAACATTCTGCTTAAAAGTCAGTTTTCGAAGCACATTTGGTGAAAAGAACCGTTCCTCACAGTACCCAGAGTCCTTGTACGATAATTTTATTTAAAGTGAATGATGTGTGTAGGAGTCACCAAATGGATTCTTCATTCACATAACAAATTATTTATGTACATGCAATTTAGGGCTGAACAAAAAAAAAAAAAATCAACTTAAAGTGATTGAGGTTTTTCCTAGAACCCTAACCCCCCTAAATACCTAGAAATCACAATTGAGATTTTCCATCCTCAAGAAAAATTAAAAATGCTACGTTTGCTTTTACCTAAATGCAAATAGAAGACATTCACTGGCAGCGTATGTGAGTAATGTTTATGTGGTCACAAAACAATATATTAAAACTATACGTCCATAAAGTTGGGGAAAAAAATTGATGTTTTTGCTGTGATTTTTCAGCAACGTGAATATAGTAATGGAAAAAAATTATTAGACCACCCCTTGTTTTCTTCAGTTTCTTGTTAATTTTAATGCCTTAAACTAAAAGTACATTTGTTTAGACAAATAGAATAACAAAAATACAGATAGTCTTCGAGTTACAAACGAGTTCCTTTCCTACGCTGTCGACGTAACCCGAATTTCCACTTATTAAGTCTAAAGAATTAAGTCTTTAGTACCCCTAAATAACCCCTAAAGCTCTAAATAACTATCCAAATGCATGTATTGTACTTCATATTAATGAAATAAAGCACAAAAAAAGATACTGTACTTAATATATGTATATACAGTAATAGCAGACAGAATTTCGGCGTCATACAGTAATAGCAAATGAGACTACGGCGTCATAAAGTCAAAATAACGCAAGTTGGGTACAGCATAACCCAAGGACTACCTCATAATAGTTTAGTTTCAGAGCTGATATCTATCCATTTTTTATGTTTTCTTGATAAAAAAACAAAATCACTTCAGTTCTTGCATCAATATCTACGTCGTATTGACAAAAACAGTGCTTTTATACGTTCCATGTTTTCTTTTCTGTCTATTTTAGTCACATGATACACACAGGAGTTGGTACTTGATTACATAACAATTGTTTTTGATTATCTAAATTTTTTTTCTTCTGCGACTAAGTTGTGTTAGGGTCTGATCTACAAGCGGATGTTGGGACCTATTTTCCATACAAACACTGTAATTCAGTATTTAAGTTATTAGTGCGAGAATACCCTTGATACATGGCATTTTTCGTTCGCTGTACTCACCATTTTGAGGTGAAACGAGTACAACTTTTAAAGCCGTGCAAAACAGTTTCACTTTTCTCTGACCAACCAATCAAAATCAAGAAGAGGCGGGACATAAAACAACAGCGATGGAAGGAATTAACATGATTTTAATGAAAGCGTTCATTGCATTTTGGGAACTTTACAATCTACATTTTTACAATTTTCTGTGAAACCTCGGATTAAAAAAAAACATTTCTGATACGATCACATGACCCACTCTGTTACGAACAACCAGGTGAGTGTCTGTGAACACTTAAATGTACCTGTCAGGATGCCATTACTTTATGATAACTACAAAAACTCCGTGTGATGCTCTAATGCCATCAAATCGATAGTTCATAATGCAAATCCCAGGCTCCCTGTATAAACTGAGGATTTCATAATCAGTCTGAAAAAACAATAACCCTAGACTTCTGTACATATGATGAAACGTAGTGCAGAGACGAACAAAGTCACAATTAATGTATTTGGAATTTAAGGTTTTTTTTTTTTTTCATGAACAGGGACCATTCTGAATTCTGTACGAGTGTCTGTGAAATGACTTGTAATTAAATTGACGCATAAGGTAGTAAATTCAAAATGAAACCTGTCTCGGTAAACTGCTTATAAACCTCTATTTTCCACCTAGAGTTCATCACTAATGGTTACACATCATCCTTCGCCCTCCAACCCCTCAAAATTGCAATGTTTACATTCTCCGACGGACCGCTCACATGTTCCGCCATCTTGGAAAACTAGATCACGATGAATACTCGGCAATTTCCGTGAGGTGCTCGATCAAAACAAACGCGTGAAGCTCTGATCTGCGAATTTAGCGCACTGTCGTCGCCAAAAGTTGGTTCAACTGTTGAAAATGATCAGATTGATAATAGTCTTTTATAGGAATTGATACGAAGGCTTTTAAGTTTATGACATTTTGAATTTACTACCTTATGCGTCACTTTAAATTTGTCCCCTTCAGCCATGAAAATTTCGTTCCTAGATTTGAGCTTTGGGGTGGAATAACTTATCATTCCTGTATTCTAAACCGGCTCAAATCAACTACCAATTTGGATTTTTTTTATCTCCACAGGACTCTCTGCCTGAGAAACTGGACGTCTACGAGAAGAACATCGCCGAGTTCGACGCTTTCGTGGACACGCTCCAGTAGAAACGGGAGTGAAGACGAGGACGGTGAATGAATGACATCAAATGAAGAACGTGGAAAATAACAAAAGGATGAAGGGAGAAGCACAACGAAGTAGTTTATCCTCTTGAGAATCACTGACGAAACCACCATGTTTTCGCGTGAAGCCCCTCGTTTCTGATGCTCTCCACTCCTCGCCATTCTCACCGGTCCTTCCAGCTTGTACAGGTCGTCATCACTGTAAATACGGACTCATCTCTTCTGTCACACTCGCAGAAATCATGCAGGTTTCTGTGTTTTTGGTTTTTTTTTTTTTATGGCCATGCGAACCCCAGGACACTGTTTGCCCGACACTACTCCACACTGAGGGTTTCCTCAACGCGATCTGACTTTTATGATCAAGTCCGAACCAAAAGTGAAAGGTCAGTCGTGCCCCCGATCCGGCTGAGAAGCAGAAGATGACTGCTCCTGGTGGATGAATTGCACTTGGCGTGGAAATGTAAGCTGGGTCTCGAGGTAATGCAACTCCTTCCGTTTAGATGTTCAAACACTGGACTAGTTTGGGGGTGTACCTGCCTTGCTCAAAGGCACCCCAGTATGTGCCTGTGTGTCTAAGTCATCCATTTCTGATAATCTAAATTGAGGGTTGTTGAAACTTCTGTAATTTCACAATCCTCCGAAACATTTTTATCCCATTTGTCCAAAGATGTAATAAAGTAACCTGGAAACGCATTCATAAAATGTCTTAAACCACCTTCCAGCTCTTCAAACATCAGCGGCCAATCAGAACCCGTGTCAGAGGTATAAACTAAATGGGGCTGTTAAAGTTGCGCGTCACCTTTCGGGTGTTTCCCAGCGGGTCTGGGTATGAAACTGCCAGTATCAGAGTAATTACACGACTCTTAAGGGGGTGGAAAGAGATTTGGCTGCAGCCCTCGACAGAATGCCATTAAGTAAAGGTTGAGTTTTTTTTGTTCTTTTAGAAGAAAGTTTTAATTATCCTAGAGACTTTATTTTATGGAGGTTTATTTTAAGTCACTGACAGGCGTCGAATCACAATTGTAGCTGCACTGAAGATGTAGAAATCGTAGCTGAACTTTGTCTTTTCCATTTTACCAGGGCAGGGTTTTTCAGATTTCAGCGTTTCAAAGTATCAAATTTGACGCCTCTCTTCAGTCAAGAGTATCTGTGGTTTTTGGAATAGCTTCTAGAGTAACACAAAAGTATAATAAACTCTTCTCCGTATTCTATAAGCAGATTAATTCATTAAGTCACATCTCCAAAACAAACACTGAATATTAGGGCCATTAGAAGTGTGGACAGAGTATCCAGAATTGTAGTTTTTCTGTCTGGTGGATGCATTTAGCCAAGTGTCAGTGCTGCTCAGCAGGAGTTTGTATATTTTTGTACAAAGGCAGGACGAACATTTCCAGCTGTCTGCCTACATAAGGAGACTGGTCACCATCTTTGACTGTTTGGTTAAAGCTTTAATTTACTTTGCTGTTGTTCAAGATGTCCTAATAAAGCATGGCTGCTCTGCTCAGTTCACATGATATATTGGTTGTTCTTTGTTTGACAGTTTAAGGGGAAAAATACAGAAACATTTACCGTAGTTAAATTTTAATGGTCAAGATGATTAGAAATACAATCCAGGATTAATATCTTGCATGACCTTTAAATTTTTTTGCAATTCCAAGATGGGATTGACATGAGTATTTAGAATTTCGATGCTAGATTTTTTTTTTTCTCATATCTTTTATGCTTCACTTACCACTACAATGATCACTATTTAGTATTAATATACAAAAAAAAAAAAAATTGCATATGCATTATTTAACTGCGTCATCTTCAGTTTTGATTCCAGGACACATTCACTGATATCTTTTTTTTTTTTTTTTTTTTAGAATCACAATAAGCTTAATATTTTTTTCATCCATAGTTTCATTCATTTTTTAATTATTGATGGATAA
>JAPSES010000124.1:9671896-9689063 GCA_029822895.1 Maxillicosta whitleyi | reverse complement strand
CTCCAACATTATGAACCACTGCAGTACTGACCCATGGAAGGATCAGAACTATTGGTGCAGTTAAACCCACTGAATGTTTCCTGGAATCAGAACCGAAAGTGGTGACGCCATATCTTCAAAGCTACAGTCATCCTCGTTGCTTATAAACCTTTTACCGCACTATTCTATCAGTCAACTTTGCATGACTGTATTTTGACACAACTCTGGTCAGCCCTTTCAGTAGTGATCGTCCTCTCTGTAATAAAGTCAAGACACTCGTGGTATTTATACTCTGCAAGTAGCGATTTACCAAAACTGGAAATAAAACATTGAGATGCACAAAAGTCACGTGAAATATTTTAGTTGACGCGTAATTAGTCTAGAAAATATTCGTACTGTTGACATGCAGCTGTACTTATACTACAGGGTGTATCAGAAAGAAGGAGAGTCTTAGAAAAAAAACAGAAAACCAAAAATCTAAAGACATTTTGAAAATGTGGTCATGTGTTTATTGAGTGTCCTGGGTCAGTTTTCATGCTTCAATGTCAGTGATGTACTTCAAGAGAGTAGTACATAAATAAACTCATGACCAGATTTTCAGAGTAATCCCCCCCCCCGATACACCCTGTAGAACACAGGTGTCAAACATGTGGCCCTGAGGCCAAATCTGGCCCGCCAAAGGGTCCAGTCCGGCCCTTGGGATGAATTTGTGAAATATAAAAATAGATATTATGATATGAACAATCATTTTAGGTTAGGTTGCACATTCAGACCAATTCAATCTCAAGTTGGTCAGATCAGTCACATACTGTCATAATAATCTATAAATACTCAAAACTCCCAATTTTTCTCTCTGTAAATGTAAATATTTACATGTTTTTACATTAAAACAAGTAGAATTAAACAAAAAATGTAAATGTAAATGCAATTTTACCAATATTCTGCTTGATAATAAATGTTTTGTGTATTTGTAGATCCACTGTGTCTGTAAATTATAAAGAACATATGCAGAAATGATAAATTCAAGCACAATATTGTTGAAATTACACTTATTTTTCAGGTTATTCACATCGTTTGAAAAAATGCGTAGCTGTAAACATTTTCATTGTTTAATTGAACTTTCTTTTTTGCCGTACAACATTGAGAAAAGTTTGGAGTTCATATTATTTATAAATTATGTTATTTTACTGGTTCCCCCCCTTCAGATCAAAATTGGCTAAATGTGGCCCCTGAACTAAAATGAGTTTGCTGTAGAATGACACTGATCAGCCATAATTCTGTCACTAACAAAGTGGCATTAATGTTGTTCTCGTTACTATAAAACCCCGTTGGTGGGATATATTGGGCAGGAAGTAAACATTTAGCTCATGTTGATGTTAAAAGTGGCAAAATTAGTTCATTGTGTTGTTGATTTGCTGCCCAATATAACCATGAAATACCGCTGCTATCAGTCAAAATACACTGATCAGCCATAACATTCTGACCACTAACAGGAAACGATTAAGAAAACAAAGCTGTGTTATCTGTTAGATAACACTGCTCACTGGAAAATGAGATTCATTATCAAGATTGTAAACAATATCTTGTGATTTTGATAAGAGCTTTAAAACACACTTGCAAGCATTTTGCATGAGTCTGAACCCTCGTGTTGAAACCAAACACACGTTGGTCTCTGCGTGCTCATACAAATTGTGCATGTCCCTAATAAAATGGCCATAAATGAGGTACAAAACCAGTTTGATACTCTCAAATGGAATTTATTGTTGGTTGTTTCTGAATTCCATCAAACCTGCAGGACTGCAAAGGGTCGAAAACCATAGAATTAAGAATATGGTAGCACGCATTTTACAAATACTCTAGTTCATATTCCTCCAGCTTGTCACACACAATGGCTGTGACTACAACTACACATGATTGCGCTTCCTCAGAGAGCCCTTTTACCAAACTGCTACGTCAGGGCTGAGAACCGTTCGGAGACATTTAACCTTCACTTCCTGTGAACTGCTATCAGGGAGGCTATGGAGGAAAGCTGCGTTAAAGTCAACTCTCCCAGACGACGATGATGTCAATTCTAACTATTGAATAATTTCTAGAGTTAGCCACTTAAACATGCCGTTACTTGAGAAACAAACCCCGTGGGCTGCGACAGAGGCCTGTTCCCCCCCCCCAGCCAGCACTGGGAACACAGAACGAGAAAATAAAATACAATAAAAAAAAAAAAAAATTCACAGGAGACAGGCAGTGATCGCCCAGTGTGCATTTTCACCTCATTCGATTACTCAGTTCATTATTAATGTCTCGTCCCCCCCTTCCCCCCACTGTGGCCCCTCTGAGCGCGACTGTCCAATAAGATCGGAGGGCGGGTCCTCTGGGCAAACGTCAGGGAATGGCTGGAGAAACAAATGTCCAGATAGAAGACGCGAAATGTGAAGAAACCGGAATACACGCTCGTCCTCTCGTTCCCACTGCCTTGGATACGGGGTGAGGAGTCTTTGAGGTGGATGGCCAATGTCCTCCACCGTCAAAAATGTCCAACCTGCTCCCTCCAGTCGGCAGAAGGTAGGTGGAGGTTATACAATATTTGGGTGGAGGAGGTGATAAAGGGTGGGGTGGGGAGTGAAGCCGGCATCCATAAACACTACAGATCAGAGCAGGAGGAAGAAGAGGGAGTGAATGGAGGAGCTCCAGGAGCTTTCTTCATGGGCTTTTTAAAGAGCAGGGGAGGTGACGGGGATACAGGCTCAGGCGGTGTTCAGGAGGTCCTGTATGGCTTTCTGCTGCGTCTCATTCAGCGTCGATACACACTGTGTCCATAATCCTGCCGACACCTGGAACAAAACGTGAAGTTTAGGATTCAACTACGGACCAATTTCTCATCCAAAAAAAAAAAAAAAAGAAGTCACCAATGGATGAAGTTCTCTTACATGACATTTAAGAAAACTTCCATGATTGAATCTGCTTAAATGTATATATTAAAACTGCCATAACTACCATATATACTAAATTTGGTGAAACTGTTCATTAGAGGATCCCAAAACCTCCAAGTAGTAAGTCCAAATATTTTAAACTATTGTGCCCTGCCCAAACCTATGGAACACTGGCCGAAAACTACAAACATTGTTTTCCAAATCGAACTTTAATACGGTTCGAGAGCTCAGCGTTAGTAGGAATCTTGACTCACTTGTACTTGGCGGATGACGTTTGCCAGTCGTTTGCTGCATGCATCCTCACACTTAATCGATTCGTTTGCGACTCCGTCCGCGATGATGAGGAAGATTTTAGGAAGGTTTGAATTGTCTGGTCCGAGGACAATGGGGTTGTTGCTGTGGAGACAAAAAAACGGGAGTCAGTACAGAGAATCAAATCAAATTGGAAAATGATTCATTGTGAAGCTTCATTTCACCCTTTTACCTTTCAATGAGATCGCAGAGGAAGTCAAATGTGTGGACGGCCTCCTCCTTGTCCTCGTTGAGTGGCAGCCAGCTCAGCCAATGAGGAAGGATCTCATTGACGTTGACGCACTCTGGCCTAAACCTCATGACCTTCCCAACAGCGGAGATGCAGTTCTCTGTAGCGTTGACGTTCTCTTTAGAGCGCGAGTCAGCTGCCTGGATAACTCTGACCAGCAGGGGAATGGCCTCTGGACAAAAATAATCACACAGGTTGTCATCATCATCATCTGAAGACAACCACCACACCCCACCAGCTGGACAACCCTCCCGATTCCCCTGAAGCCTGTACCTGTGCAGAACGGGCGGTAGTTCTCTCCTCCAAACTGAGCCATGACACCAATACCATAGGCGGCCGCCTGCCGAACCTCAGGGCTCGTGTCACACAGTGACTGCAACATGGGCCGCAAGAAAAACTCTGCATATTTAAAAGAGGAGGGGCTGCAGTGCTCCACCACGTCATCAAAGATGCACAGACCCCACTGTCTGTCAGCCCACGGCCTGTTAGAACACTGAGAAGACAGGGGGGGGTCGTCAGTCTGCTGTATTCTCAGAGTTAAGAGATTAGAACAAATATAGAACCTGCTAAAATCTGAACATTAAAACAAATATATTTAATGTGGGGGAGGGGCTTCACCTCAACCAACGTGCAGGTCTTTCATTACACTTAGTAGTTTATGACTTGCCACCCATCCCAACCAAGTTTAGTCATTTATTATGTTATGTTAGGTTTAAGCACAATTAAGTAGTCAACAACTGTAAGGCTCAAAAGGATGTTGAGGACGTTTTATCCCCCCCCCAGAGTTAAATCATATTGCGCACATCCAGAAACAACAACAACTTGATGTCAATCATTATAGATCAACTTAAGCTGTGACCTTTGTCTCCATCTAGTGGCTCAAACATGAAGTACTTACTATTAGCTGGACGATGAGCTGCAGCAGCTGCTCAAACCAAGGCAGAACCTTCTCTTTGTAACTACTGAAAACAGAGTGCAGGATGTCTGACACTTTGGTCAGGATGTACACATCGTTTTCATCCTGAAGGAGAAACAAGAGCAGATATCAATATAGTTTCTCTAAAATGAAACCAAACTCTTCTGAGAAAACATTGTTCTGAAACGTTTACCTCGTCCTGTAACGTCTCCTCCACCTGCTCATCATAATCTTCATCCTGTCTCTTGGCTGTGAAGAGGAGAATAGTTCCGTTACGTTTACAAACTAATCACATGTGGTTGTACATTTAGGTCCATTTATCTCCAGACTAACCTTGTCTGAGCTCCTGGTTCTTGAAATGTTCCTCCAGTTTTCCTTTCAGGATGCCACCCAGCTCCTCAAAATGCTCATTGTTCAGACAGCCGTCTCCCATCAACTCAATACACTTAAACAGAAAAGAGAAAACAATAAATACTCTGTCTTAAAACAGCCGATTCATCAGCAACGTTTCTGAAAGAGTGTTACCTTGGCAAATGAGTGCATGATTTCTGACAGGACGTCTGAGTCCGGTTCAGTACCGATGGCCTTAATCAGAGCGTCACACATGAAGTGCCACATCTGGGTCAGATACTCCGGTCCTCGAACCCGTGCACACTCCAACAACAGGGGCATGGACTCGGCTGCTGCTACCCGAACACGTGACATAGTCAAGGAAAAACTGCAGGACTGGAATTAAAAGCCTCCTTAAGAAAAGAACTCGTCACAGTCAGCTACAGCCACCATTCACAGGTCAAAAGGATATCATCATGGAAGTAGAACTTGAGCAAAGGAACCATCAGCTTCACCACCTGCTCTGTGTATTCCACAAAACCCTCCTTCAGCTCTTTGGCATAGCACACCTAAAACCAAAATCCAAAATGTCAAAGAACTGAACACTGGCAGTACAAATCCATGCATGTCAATACTTTTCAAACAGGATGCTCACCAGCATCTGGCAGGCGGTGGCTTTCTCTTCCAGACCAGCTGTTTTAATGCCGAAGCTCTGCTGGTCTCCCAGGTTGACAAACTCCCAGCCATCGTCCTCGGATATGTTTTCCATGTCCTGGGCTACAAAAAACATTTCAACACCGTCAGAGTTGTATTTAAGGCCTAGAATTCAGGTTAATGGACTTCAGATTTATTTAGCATTTCATCCAAGTCACCCTGGATTATTAGTTTAATTTACTGACAGGAAACATTTGAACTGATGCTTTAAGTCTTGTGAAACGACATGACCATCCAACTTGCGTTCAACTTACTATCAAGGAGGGCCACCTCTGGCTTGATGGATGCTGTCTTCATCAGTGGGCCCATGACCACGGGCAAATACTGTTGGAACTCCTTCCCGAGGATCTTGCACATCCGGGCCCATGCGGAGATCATGTACGAGATCTGAAGAACACAGGTGGACTGTCAGACAGCGCCCATCATAGTTAAAAGATGACACGTTAAAGCTCCAGCCTTCTTCTTACCTGAGGATCATCGTCTTCCAGGTCATTGAAGTCTGTCTGGGTCTTGAGGAGGAGCTGCATTACTGCAGAGGCATCAGGCATGAACTACAAACAAGACAACACATGTTAGACATTTAAGGGCTGAAATATTTATTAAGGTGTAGGTTTGTGACCCGAGTGAGTTTAACGAGTCAGGTTAAGTTTCCTTTTAAATGCGCTCACTTTATTTAAACAGAGCACTGTACAAAAAAAGGATGTTCAAAACACAACCCCACGGAGACGTACCTTGTCCTTGCCGACAGCCAGACCAATGAGGCTGATGCATTCGATGGTTTTCCCACGCAGCAGACGCAGCTCCTTCTGTACAGCATTTTCCACGATGTGTTTGAGCGAGGGCATGAACAGGTCATAGTATGGCACAAACTTCTCCTCTGCTGTGTCGGCCACTGAAGCGATGGATGTCACCACCTGCTCCAGGACCAGTTTGGTGCCCTTCTGGATCAGCTGGGAAAGGGCCGGACAAAATAAATCAACACTTAATACGGTAAAGGTTCAGTTTTTGTCCCGAGATGTTCTGATGCGATTAAGACATGTTTGTACCTCTTGCAGCTTGGCTACCATGATGACATGAAGGTGCTGTACTAAGCTGTCCAGGTAAGGGATCAGCAGAGATTTGGGACAGTCTTCTGTAAAATTGATGAGCGCAGCAGCAGCATGTGCCTGCACCCGCGGGTTACTCTGGTCCTCCATGGTTTGAAGTAGGGCAGAAATCACCTGATGGGGACGAGAATGCAAGGTTAGTGTTCGTCATTTGAGACAGTAGTGTGACTCATTTAAAATAACCTCGTCGTACTTTATCGTGAAATTTCTTTTGGAAGGTGGGGGCGAAGTCTGTGGCCATTTGCCCGATGGCATTGCAAGCAGCGTAGCGCACTCGTGGATGCTGAAAAGTGACAGAAAAGGCAAGATCAAACCCACAACCTGTGCACTAAAATGAGCCGAGGCAGACGTATGTTAAACAGCTGTTGTGACTCTTACAGGGTCGGAGCAGAAGAGGAGGACGAAGCTGACGATCTCATTGAGGATGGCCTCCATTTGTTGATGGCAGCCCTCACCGATGGCAGACAGCGCCATCAGCCCAGCATGGCGGTATTTCCAGTCAGCTGGCAACACATACACACGAAATTTAGTTTATACGAGTTATAATACACACAACCAATTTGAAATGTCTGCAATGACATCCATTGATCTTCAATATAGACTACCATTTTTAAAAACAGTCAGATGATATGCAAGAAAACAAGTCTAAAAACTGGATTTTAAAATGCATGGGCAAGCACCAGTGACATTTACAAACATTTACGTGCAAGTTAGACTCTGTAATGTCACAAAAAGGGAAGACAGGTTGCATATAAATAGTATAAAGCAGCAGGTAAAAGACATCTACTCCCTTGATACAGTGGAGAAAAAGCAAGGCACTGAATTTGAAAAAAGGACAGGATGCTATTTATGCCTAGTTCAGGTTTTATCCTAAAAAAAAAAAATACAATATCCATAACGATGAGTTCACTTACGGTTCTGCAGCATCTGCATGATATGATGTTTGATCATGGGCAAAATGATCTTTCCACCCAGACCACAGGCGATTCTGTCAAGAGCACTCTCACCAGCCACAGCGTTGCTACATAGAAGAACAATTTCATTATTAAGCCATCCACATTAAATCACAGAAGGATTTGTCTCGCTGCTAAATCATTTACATGTTATACATTAAGTGAAAGGTGACCAGTGATTTCCATCCCAAACCGGAGACTGGTTACAGTGGCTTGTGTTGCAGCATAGATAAAAACAACAAGGCAGTTACCTGTCAAAATCATCATCCTCCAGCTCGTCAGCCATAGCCCATTCGTCATCCTCCTCCAGGTCCACCATCATTGTCAGCATCTGGGGCACTGAACACAACACTTTCCATTAGACAACAGATCCAGAAAGCAGGTTACTGGAATTATAGGCCCGTCACACCAATTCCTCACCGCTCTGAGCCACAATGGCAGTGTGTTTCCTCAGCATGGCTGCTGCAGTCTCAGATAAGGTGACGATCACCTCCAATGCCAGCTGCCTCTGCATGTTGGTCAGGTTGGTGTCGGCACACAGCTGCAGAAACAGGACAGTCAGAAAATTAACAATCCTGATCACTGTCTTTTTTAGGCTTTGTGTCAGTGAGAAGAAAACATCAGACTCACCTTCAGACACAGCTGCAGGGTGGCCTCCAGTTGAGGTCTCAGATATTTGGGTGCTGTATCAGCTATTTCCACTAATGACTTGAGAACAGAGTCGTCTCCCTGGTAACAAGACTCATTCACTGCCTGGTTTTAAAAAAATAAAATCTGAGGTTAGCTTTTATTCAACAGCTCTCAAAACAAATACACAATCCATTTACACATGCCCCACATTTGACAAGTGGTTGCATACAGTTTTACACACTTATGGGTGACAAATTCATAAACCTGTAGGGGGTATTTTCATAAAACTCCAGAACTTCCGGTATAGTAAAACCACAAGATAATTTGGCTCATGATTCTGAGCAAGTCCCAGGAATCCTTGTGTCTTACCTGCAGGACGCCTGGCAGCAGGTCTGAGAAATGCTTCAGTAGCGCTGTGTTACTCTCATTAGATAGAACAAATGATGCAGCAGCCCGAGCTGCCAGAGTACGAATCTAAAAAGAGAATTTAGACACAATAAATATATAGTCATAGCTGTGAGGCAGTCATTTCTTGATTCTAAGATATAAACCATGGTGCGACCTGTGCGTTGTCCTGGTCCTGCATGCACTGCACAAGCATGCGTTTGATAACTTCCATATAATGCTGCTGCTGGTTGCCAAATATTCCAGGAAAATTCCTAGAAGACATCAAAACACACAACACTTTTAACCCCTACTTGGTGCTTTGGAGCAGTTAAGACTAGTTGGAAGCTTTTTTCTTGATTAGGTTTGATTAGTTTTAACAGGAACTTACCAAAATATGTGCAGAGCAGCTTCCCGCAGGCCAACATTGTCAGAGTTAACAGAGTCGAATAGAAACTTGAGCACCTCTGGCCACTGGTTGTTCCCATCATCATCTAAAAAAAAAGCGCAAAGTTAAGGATTTGATCCCACTGACACTTCACAATATAATCGTCAGTTGTGATTTGACCTTTAGAATGCTCAGCTTTAACTAATGGTACTTTTCCACTACATGGTACCGGCTTGACTCTACCCGGCTCTTCTGCTTTTCCATTACAGAAAAGGTCCGTGGAACAAGGGACCCGATACTACTTTTTTTTAGTGCCGCTTCAGTTGAGGATCCAAGATGTTGGGACCGACACCAAAGCGTGATGTCACGACACTGCGGACACTGATTGGTCAGACAGTTTTCTCTGTGACCCGTGATTTACAAAAATCAGGTGCGGAAGTAGACAGTGAAAAGTGAAACATTAAACCACATGATGACAGAACAAACCTGCACCATAGACGGTCACGTAGATTCAGTCTTTGGTGGCGGACGTAAAAATCCAGACGGTAAAATACGCAACGAGCGAGTTTTCGGCAACTCTGAACAGACGACACGGAAGTAACGGTACCATGTAGTGGAAAAGCGCCATAGAAGAATGTATTATGAATGCTGAATAGTCTGTTTGAACCCATCCACAAACGTTTGACAGTCTAAATGTTAAGAATTCAAGTATAGAGTAAAAAAATTTATTAACTGAAAGAGAAATTCTAAATCTTACCAATGAGGTTGCGGGTGAGCTCAGCGGCAATGTCGCAGACCTTCTTGCGAATGTTGGGGGAGCTCTCTTGTTGGATACTGGTCAGAAGTTCTGTTTTGATGGCTGTCTGCATCTCCACGGTCAGCCCGGGGTAGATCTCCTCAAAGGAGGAGGACAGCAGCCGCCGCAGCAACACCGCCGCCATCTGTTTGACCTGATGGGATAAGGCAGGCTTCAGTAGCTGACCCACAATACCTGCTCATCTTCAAATGCTAATGGACAGAGCAGTGTCACGGGACATGCTGCACGACTCCAGGGATACGATGTGTTGGATTTAAGTCAATGGTCGACAACAGAATATAAAAATTAAAAGATAAAAACCGGCAGCATCTCAAAAAGCAGAGTCACTCTCCCTGGGTCAAGCACCCTCAGCCTGCTCCCATTTCAAGACTCTAAAAATATCCACCTTGAGGTAAAGAAACAGGGAGGAAGCATGTGGGACCAAGCAGCTGGTAGATTCAGGGTAAACAGAACTGCCAAAATGCCAAAACTGTGACTCATAACGGGGCTGTGCGTCCCGACTGCCGAGGTCCGGATGAGATGACCCAACAACATTCATAAAATGCTGTTATAGGTCGACCTTTTTAACGCTCCGATATCACACAATGAACCTTCCAATAACAGGTCGAGGGGACAACAGCAGCACTTTGTATTGGCATACGAACCTCCTCTGCGGCTGATGCATCTCTGATGGCCTGCAGCAAGAATGTGATCTTGTTCTGACCAGGAATCGTGTCATAGGTCTCCTGCAAAGACAACGAGTGGACAGTGGTGAGGATGAACACATAGATACAAGTTAACACACATACAGTCTCAGACTCTGCAGAGTGTCATGTACACCCTGTTAGTCATTTTACACATGCCTGTAATTCCACACTGACATTTCAAACCACAACAGATGTTGAGATCAGACAAAAGCAGAGGGCGCTGCTCAGACAGATTTCAGATCCCACTTATCAAATAGGTCAGGCCCTTTAAAAACTTGAAAAATTGCTTCCCTGCCAATTACTTCTTTCTAAATAAGGAATGAATAAATTTGAATGAAAGTGAAGTTTTCCTTCCTGTAAGATAGAAACCACCAGTGCACTTTGAATGTGTATAAACTTAAAAACTTTGCAGGCAGCTTAAGGGTATTTGTGAATCAACATAAACTTACTGAAGTCATAAACATAAATAACTTAATTTCAAAGTCTAAATTTTTCATACACCCATCGGCTTATCAAAGAAAACATTTCAGGACATGAACCCCACCTTAAGAAATTATAATATTAAAGCTTGTTTGCCGCGCTGTGCATAACATCTTTTCTGTCCTTCAAACTGATTAAATCCTTGTTACAAATGCAAACGCTTAAGCAGCTCTGTGTGGAAATGGTGATACCTAGGGTGCTCCAAGATCACACATCATTTGCAAGTGTTGCCTGGAGAAACCAGATTGACCTTTTAACCCTTTGAAAGTGTGTTTTTAAGCATGCATATCTGCATCACAAAGAAAGCAGGAATGGGAGGAGTGGGGAGTGGGGGGAGAAGTCACAATTACGTAGAACCTGAATGGACAGACCAGTTTTAGACCAAAGAGCATTTCTATAGTATGATACTGAATGTTTACAAGATGGGAGTCCCGTGATTTGGGTTAATGTTGGAAATGGTAATCTTTGACAGTGTATGATTTACATGTAGCATGTCATTAGTCAAAATTATTTGTTTACTCCAGCAAATCAGACTTAAGGTCACTGCAACAACGTAGCTGCATCTCTGTGAACCTGAAACTGCAGCAGATGTGCAATAGGTAGATTTAAGGGTTTATATAGATGGATCAATCCCTATTATGCATGTGTAAAACAGAGTTTTCAGTTTGTCTAAAGGATGGATTCCAATGAGCTTAGCCTCGCGGCAGACAGTCCGTGGATAATAAAGAAAACCGCTGACTGTTGTTGAGGGGGGAGTGTGATAAGATTCAACCCAAAGTCGGCAGCTGAAGAGGAAACTGTGGCAACAATGCTTTGCCGCGACAAGGGAGGCTAATCATGGTGGGAATAAAGTGAATAGACCAACCAGACGGAGCCCAAACAAATCCTCGGGGGAAACTAATCCAGTGAGAGGGACAACCTAAGACCAGACTTTGCCACGGGAGGTTGAAACTGAGATAAACAGGAATAAGAGCATGAGTATAACGGTCGTATTTAACAGGCTTGAGCACTGAAGGCCATTGCACAAGTATCGCTAACATGACTCGCCCTCTGAATGAACTGGCCTTTCCGTGGGCTGCGTGGCCGCTCAACGTCCGTGGTTTATTTCTGACTGTATGTGACCTTACAACAAACACAACTTACAAACACAATATATTGTCACACAGCACAGCGTGAGTTAGCTCGCTGGCTAGTCAAGCTGCTATTTAGCTTCATGCTACTTCCTGTACTCAACTAGCTCCGTGACGAGCCCCAGTGTCAGCTGGAGAATCACGGATCGGTACTAACAAACAGGACATTTCGCTTCTAATCAAACCACCGCAGCGTGACACAGGGGGTACGCACCCAAAACACAACACAGGGTCACGACTGGGTAGTTATATTTGCCATCTAACCCGTGTCCACATAACTACGCAACATGGTGGAGGTAGTTAGCGTTAGCTGACTAGTACTTGGTGTCGGCTTCACATCGCACGTGGGCTACCGAGCCTGACGTGAGAGCTCGCTGTGCGGCGCGCGCGGCCAGGCTAGCAGAGCTAACTGTGCGCACCGCTCAGTCCGATGATCGGAGACATGGCAGATGGAAACAGCGACGAGTGAGTCTCACCTCTGATTGTTTCCTGACATTGTTGTCAGGGCTCATCAGGTTGCCCAGCAAGAGGTAGAACTGCTGCTGTTCCGCCATTGCAATGAGTTCCAAAAAGACAAGCCGGGTGGAGGAGCGGCGAAATGAGCCCGGCCCGGCAGACCCTGCTTCGGTCACACAATACTGCTACCGTCCCATTGGTTTTCTTTATGACTCAGACTGCTCATTCATTGGACGAAACGCTCGGAGCAGCCGCACGCCATTGGCTGATACAACCCCCCGGCTTCTACTGGCCTGAATAGGCGCAGAAAGTGAATGCGCTGTTTCTATTGGTTAATAGAGAACGAGCAAAAAGCGGGAAATTACTACATGACGTTCATTAATTAGAAACAACAAACAAACGGTTTCATGTGCACCTGGTACAGTTTTCATTTTACACATTTAAAAACAACAGCTCGAACAGGTACGTTAGTTTAACTCTGCCCAGTAACAGAAGAGGAGTACGGCAAAGACGGTATTACAAGAAAACCCATTCAAGCTGTTTAATGTGATAATATTACAAAACACATACAGATATGCTTTAGACAATTTTATGTTAGCTCATGCTAATGTAAAAAAAGAGCTTCTTTTAAGAGAAAAAAAACACCAAACAAATCCGAATGCAATTATTTAACTATTTTTTTTTTTTTTTTACCATTTTAAGAAGAGAACAAACATTTTAGATGTGACAACGTTAAATATTACATTTAACCTGATATGTTTAGCTACATAGCACTTATGTAAAGTACATGTTTCAGACAGAGGTATAAATTAAGCTAGGTCAGTATAATTTTTTTAAATTTTACAAAGAAAAAAGTTATATTCCTGCTGAGTTCGAATTCACACATATTCTTTTATTATGATTTTTATGGGCATAAAGAGTCAAATGGGAGAAAAGGGGTAGCTATTACAACACCAAGTAGAAGCTAATGCTAGCATCCCTGATGGGAATCTTTGTTTTTAGGTACAGCATTATCATTGAATAGGCTATAAATAATTGTATCAGTTTAGTAATCACGTATGCACTATTTCCACTCAAATCTATGGTCTTTCTAAGCACATCAAATCATGAATACAACCAGATATTTGTCATCTGTAAAGTTAATTTAATCAATTCAGTTAATCTCCAGTTCAATCATACTGGGGAGTGTTATTATACAATTGACCAGTAGATGGCAGCCAAGACATAGCCAAAGATTATGTTGTGTACATGTGCGTGTTTTCCTCATTGAACCGTCCACACCTTTGCAAATTAAATTATTTTTCTGTTTTGTTTTTACAAATATAATGACACGATTGAGGTGTGGAATAGGGATAGAAGATTTTCAGTCACTGAGTTCTCTTCAGTGCAATGGAAAAGTATTCAGACCCTTGTCTGTTTTTGCCGCATACTTGTGTTGTTTCTGTTGAAGAATGGAGCTGGTTTTAAGTTTATTATATAAAGTTTTATTTACAGTGACACCCGATACATTTGTACATACAAAAAGGTGAAGGAATAAATCTCTGATACACAAATCTATTTTCAATTTACAGACCTTTTCTCTAATATATTGGGAGATCTGAATATTTGGGAGGAAGGGGGGGGGGGGGGTTAAATAAAAAACATGAAAATCTTTAACAATGTGTTACAAAAGATTATTTTGAGATGTTGATGTTGATGTTAATGTGAATAAAGCTGTCAAATAGATATAATGGAGAAAAAAAGTACAATATGCCCTCTGAGGACACATTAGAATAAAGATTAAAAACTAACATAAAACGCAAAAAGATTAGTTAAGTGCATATCTTTGAGTGGTGTTTATATGATTTTACTGTGCCAGCTGTTTGGTGTAATCCCTGTGGCCGTGGGGTGGTTTTACCCTGGTCTTTTCCTCTAGTTTTTGACAGACAGCACCCCTACTGGTCTGAAATAACACTTGGCTCCTGGTTTCGGGGCTCTGCAGGCTGCAGCAGAGTCCACCTCCCGGATTGTAAGACCACCACCACATCTCAAACACCTTCCCTGGCAGCTAACTGACCACTTGGATCTGCAGGAATCCAACGATGAGACAAAAGTGAAAGGTAAGTCTGAGATCTGTCACTCTTAGCTTCGATTGAAAAACGAGATTTCTCACTTAATTTGGTCCGATTTTTCACCAGTTTAAGATGAAGTCGAATCGGACCTCCGTTAGGAAATGCATAGATGATTGAGTCTGTTTTAGCAAAAAAAAAAAAAAAAAAAAAAAAAGTAAATAAATAAAATTTGGAAATTTAATTTAAAACACCTTGTGCTTAGATTGGAATGCAATTTAATGCACAAAAATAAACAAAAACAGTGATAAAGTTGGAAAAAGTCAAGTCCAATGTAGCATGTGGTTGATGCTGCTTGAAAATAGGCCAAGCATGAACATTTTAGATTCATGTAATTCTCCTTTGCAAAACTGCATGTAAATATTGCATTGATGATCATTTTGGGGAAGGATGCAATGGAACGTAAACAAATCTGATAAACACTATAACTACAGTGAATCATAAAATCTGTGAATTCTATCAAGTCGTGCAAAAATGTTGCATTTGGAGGTTTTATGCCAAAGTTTTACTGCATTTCTTGTTTTGTGCTTTGATACAAATTCAAGACTATTAAATAGAATTTCTTTGGTTGATAAACAGGTTCAAGTGGAGGCTGTGTATTTCACTTTATCTAATATTTGTGTGAAATGTTGCAGACTCCAGAGCTGCAATAATTCCAGGATTTTGAAACGTTTAGGTGGAAATATCCAAACACAAGCCAGAATTTATGGGAGATCCTTTACAGGTTAGGATTTTCTGCAGTTTTTTCCCCCTTCAGTTTTCCAGTAGCTCATGCACATACTGTCTATGCTCCCCTTACAGATGAGCACACATTTTTCAATAATTATGTGTGTCCTCATAAGGTCGTTTCAATGCTTTGACAACTCTGCTTCTTCACGCAAAAGAAAAACAGCAGCTTAGCAACAAAAGTGGAGCGGGATCCAAAATTTTCACACATTATATTATGTTGGAGGGATTTCTCAGGCTAAAAAAACAGGGGAGGAAGACAAAAATTAAAATATTTAAGTGAAGCTGTACTCAAATCTGTTTCAATAACTAACAAATTAATGCGTTTTCGTACCATTTAATATTGTGTACCTATCATCAGGGACCCAAACATTATTAATAAAGGATAAAAATCACTCCATATATTAACAAAATTACCTCAAACATCCAAGACCTGTTGTTTCCAAACTTTAAAATGACTTCACATGATCCATTTTTATCATATTTTCTTTTTATTCATCACTTATGGAGATGAAAATCATATATGTGAGCGTTTCTAAAATAAACTTTTTTTTATGACAAACATTAAATATCAGTGTCAGCACTGAATGGAAACCAGGCGTCTAAATCTCTTCCACTACATACAAGGAGTTAGTGCAAACTCCTGCTGCTAATATATAACCCCTTAAATGGAAGTGGCATTAAATCATTTAACTGGACGCCTGGATGTGTTACCCACAGACCTCCACAGTCTCACATGAGGTCAGGCTGAAGTGGAAAAGGAGAGAAAGATGGATGTAGGGGGAGAAAGAGCAAGTTTACTGCTGAGGCTGCTGATGGACAGGCAGTGGGTTGTTATGGTTTCCCTCCTTCACACAGCTAAATATACAGTGGACACTCAGATGCCCTGTGTGAGTGTCCTTAACCTTTATTTATTTAGGCAAACGGGTCTCGGAAAAGTACGGGGGAAACCAGAGTCTTCCAGCATTAGAGTGGGACCATTTAACATTTAGCACCTTGTATGTAGCAAAGTCAAAACACATCCTTATTTAATTAACTTTATCTGTTATATATTTATTTCTATCATTTCTGCTTCTTGATGTAGAACTGGACTGAACTTAAGGATGTTGACCAAACTACATAAAGTGTAAAGCAGTGGAAAAGAGCAATAATTTGGACCAAGAAAAGCAAATAATTGATTAATAGGCCTATACCACCCACACCGTCTCCCTCCAAAAATGTTGACATTGAAAACAGATTCAGTGTGAGTATTTATTATGAGTGAGTATTTTTATTAGACGCGGACAACAGTTGAACATCTAAATCAAAGTAATTTGTCATGAATTTGGAATTGATATCAAAGTCGGGAGTGAGTTTTATACATTGAGCTATTAATTACCCTCAAAATCAGTATTTTTAAGTTTAGAAGCGTAATATTATGTACCCGTAATTATCATATCACAATCATATGTTTCAGAACCGTGATAATTGTATCCTATCAAGTTAAGGAAAAACAATAGAATGTGTTTTATTGTTATTTCCACTATGTTATGTTCGCTATTTGACCTGTCGTCTTCAATAATGTCATCCCATTGAGCATTTTTCTTCTTCACTGATGAAAGCATAACAGCTAAAGCTATAATTATTTAGAATATTTGGGATTCATGCATCAATGTGAGCAAATAATACCAGGTTTCTGACGTTCGCTAATCTTATACCAAGGTTTGACATTGTCCTTTGGTTCAGCAGAGTGGGTTTCTGTGCTGTGATGGTAGTGATGGTGTGTTTGGTTACTTTTAGGGCTGTCAAAAGATTCATTTTCTTGATCGCAACTAATCTGAGAAATTTCATAGTTAATCGCGATTAATCTTGATTTACTTTGCATGTGTAAAATTGATATTTTGCAGTAAGACCGTT
>JAPSES010000124.1:9644771-9660382 GCA_029822895.1 Maxillicosta whitleyi | reverse complement strand
TGTATTGCCTTTCTTTCTGTGCTATAGATATCACAAAGGAATCACTGAAAACTACTGACAGCCTCAGAAAAGTCCACAGAACTGGTGCTCACATGTTCCGCCATCTTGGAAAACTAGGTCACGATGAATACTCAGCAATTCCTGTGAGGTGCTCAATTAAAACAAACGCGTGAAGCTCTCATCCGCGAATTTAGCGCACTGTCGTCGCCACCAGTTGGTTCAACTGTTGAAAATGATCAGATTGATAATAGTCTTTCTATAGGAATTGACACGAAGGCTGTTATCTGTTATCGAATGTTTTGTGTATTTGTAGATTGCAAACATAGTCTCCCATAATAAAAAGAGAAAGCTTAAACAGCATCTCTAATAAGACTTACAAGAACAAATTTATGACACATTGAAAAATAAAGCCAATACAAACAGAGAGGATTCAACCAGACAAACGAATCCTCTGTTGTGGACGTGTTTGTTTTTTATTTTCATGCATATTAACAGATCTGTGTGTTTACAGGAACTTCCTTTTCAGACTGAGTTTGAACAATGCCTCCCTCATACAGGTAAGGACGGACAGGCTGAAACTACCCTTTTGATTTTTACTTACACTTCCATTCATCCATTTATGGAATTGAAATCTGAAATTCCTCTTCCCTCCTTAGTTACACAGTCCTCATAATTATGGCATAGGTGAAATACAGGAAAGTGGCTTAATTTTGCGGATTTCCACTCATACTTAAACTTTTCCACTTCCCAAAGTATGAATATAGAACAGAACAGCATAGCATAGAATAGAATACAATAGAATTCTATAGGGACTGGATAGCTTAGTAGGTTACA
Organism: Maxillicosta whitleyi; assembly: GCA_029822895.1. NCBI lineage: Eukaryota > Metazoa > Chordata > Actinopteri > Perciformes > Neosebastidae > Maxillicosta > Maxillicosta whitleyi. The sequence goes on along the minus strand of JAPSES010000124.1, from coordinate 9,659,548 downwards.
CCACTGCCTTTAGTGTGGGAGGTTGCGAGTTCAAATCCTAGGTGGGTCCTATGGCAAGGCTCTTTATGCTTATACCTTGTAAGGCACTTTGGATAAAAGCATCAGCTAAATGTAATGAATAGATGCTGAAGAATATCACTTTACAAAGTATTTAATACATTACATCTACTTTATGTATAGTTATACATTGTGTCATTCTGGCAAATTTTTGACATTTTTTTTTTTTAATTGGAAAAAATGAAGAAAAATACAAATAAAACCTGCCTGAAATGTCTCCATTTTTGTTCAGGCGACAGAATGGGCACCTGATGAAGACACGAAACACTCATGTCAGAGTAAAGGTAAATCAGAGGTAAATAAAACCTGATCGGTTCCACTTACTCAAGCTTGTGTTTTACATTTTAACAACTTGAAGATGCTGAACTGTGCTGCGTTTGTCTGTAGGATGAATGTCAAAACTACATCCGGGTTTTATTGATCAGTGGGACAACACTTTTCACCTGTGGGACCAACGCCTTCACTCCTGTCTGCGTGACCAGGCGGGTTAGTACATCACATTATCATTAAGGTGGTTAGAGTTGAGTTTAATATCTGCATAATTATAAAGAGCTGAAAAACTAATAGAGTTTTCTGTTAAAACTGCTGCTGTTGATAGATTGTTATATATGAATCTTTTTTTTTTTTTTTTTAACAAAATGAGATGAAAATGTTCTCTGTCTTTTCAAGGCTGAATAAAACAGACAATTATAAATATAACCTCAGGCTGTAGAAATATATTGTGACTTAACAAACAAATTAATCCATATATGCTGCTCATCCATTAACTATGAGCATAAAAAGAATGTTATTCTCTGAAAAGGAGTCGGAACAAACAGGATATAAAGCACAGAAATATTCGTCCGCAGGTAAAAACAGGTTAAATCTAATATGTTAGGACTTCTACCTGGAGATGTTTTTAGAGAAAAAGGCAAATATCCCTTTAAAATTCTTGTAATTGATTTTCAAAAAGGCCATTACAAGAAATTGGCTCAATTGCTTTACTAGTTTCAGCTACTTCCTGTAGCCTGAAGCGTCACAATAAACAAAATAATGCATCATTACCACTGTCTGTTATTTAAATATTTTGTGTTCAATCAGTGACCTGTAGTTTCAGTGTTGTATAGAAATAAAGCATTAAAAAAAATCTCTAATATGCTCCTAAAAATGAGGAAAAGAATAAAAAAAAAAACTGTAATAAAGCATATTTCATTCAAGTGCTTAAAAATGTGTTAGACCAATGTATTGTTTATGCCACAGATGCCCTAAATTAACAGCACTGTAGAGTTTCTGGACGAATAAATGAGAATAATTATAAGTTTTGAGTTAAAGTAAATGGGAGTTTTAAAGGAGCCTCAAACCAGGTGATTTGTCAGACGTTTCTCTGCACTTTTTTGTTCCAGATTGATAATGTCAGTCAGGTGCTTGAGTCGGTGAACGGTGTGGCCCGATGCCCCTATGACCCCCGCCATAACTCCACCGCCATGGTAACAGAGAAGGGAGAGCTGTACGCTGCCACGGTGATCGACTTCTCAGGACGCGACCCGGTCATCTACAGGAGCCTGGGGAACATGCCGCCTCTCCGCACCGCCCAGTACAACTCCAAATGGCTGAACGGTAACCATAGCAGCAGCATCTGGCACCGTTACGCTTCACTTCACACTTCATCTCTTATAAACTTTACCTTTTACCGCTTCTAGAGCCTCATTTTGTGTCTGTATACGAGATCGGCCGCTTCGCCTACTTCTTCTTGAGGGAAACTGCTGTGGAAAATGACTGTGGGAAGATGGTGTTCTCCCGCGTGGCCCGGGTCTGTAAGAACGACATGGGTGGACGTTTTCTTCTAGAAGACACGTGGACAACCTTCATGAAGGCCCGGCTCAATTGCTCTCGCTCAGGAGAAATTCCCTTTTACTTCAACGAGCTGCAGAGCACCTTCTACCTTCCTGAGCAAGACCTGATTTATGGCATCTTCACTACTAATGTGTGAGTGAGGAAATGCATCATACATACATTCACACGTATATTCAAGTGTCTTCTATTACAAAGCGGATGAACTGTAAATAGTTTGGGGGTTTTTTGTAAGTTGATGTTAAGATGTGAAAGTTTGAGTTGAAACTATATTTTAAGTGTCTGCCGTGTGACTGTCATTTCATAAACCTGCTCTCATCTCCCTTCAGGAACAGTATATCAGCCTCTGCTGTTTGTGCCTTTAATCTGAGCTCCATCACCCTCGCCTTTAATGGACCTTTCCGGTACCAGGAGAACCCTCGCACAGCCTGGCTCTCCACACCAAACCCCATAGCCAATTTTCAGGTAATATTTATATGTAAACAAAGATTTATAAGCTAAATGTGGACTTTGACACCGTTTTTTTTTTTTTGTAGTTCTACAGCATTTTATATATAGAAAAAGATAGTATGATAGACAAAGTGTCACATCTTATAATACAGTATAGTTAAGGTACATGCAGACCAGTTTTGGTAAGGAATTATTTAAGGAAAGAGTATTACATATGTTTAGTGGGAAAGTAATTGTAATTCTTCATAATTAAATCTGAACCTCACTGGTTACAATGGGGTTTCATCTGAAAATATTATTTTTGGTAACAACCTTCTACAAAGTGGCTACTAATGCCATTCACTGCTGAAAATTCAGCAAAAGTTTCCCTCTAAATTATGAACAATGGTTTAAAAGTTTAAATACTGTAATGAGGTTTATACTGATGGTATAAATTGATGTTCAGTGATACCAGTTTAACCATTAAGTTACTCATAAAGATCCAAACGCCCACCACTGACCAAAACCATTTACTGATCTCAACTGTTTAATGCCTCTTGATGTTTTATGTTCAGTTAATTATATATTTGACTAAAAAAGTTACATTTTCTTCTTTTTTCCCCTGATTTGATCTAATAACGTTGAATTTATTCAGAGCTTTAATGAACATCTACACGATCAGTGAATTAAATATAGGAAAATACATTATTTATGCAGGCAAAAAATGTAATAAAGAGGATAATATTACAATAAATGGTGATAAATCTCTTGAGAAAGGTTAAATATAGGGACAAATTCATTTGGGTTAACTTTATGGGTTAAAAAGAATGACTGAACTTTGGATGTATTGCATTTGAAAACAACCTTTCACAACACCGTTATAAATATGTCTCAAAATAAACCAAAATGTAGTGACGATACAACCGTAACACCTTCTGTCCTGGGTGTTTAGTGTGGGACACTGGAGGAGGGTGGCCCAGGGGGGAACCTGACGGAACGCAGCCTGCAGGACGCCCAGAGACTGTTCCTGATGAACGACGTAGTCCAGCCCGTCACCATCAACCCGCTGCTCACTCAGGACAACGTACGCTTCTCTGAGCTGGTGGTGGACATCGTGCAAGGCCGAGACGCCCTCTACCATGTCATGTACATCGGCACCGGTGAGCAAAACACATCTCAAGTTAAAATAGTGCAGACTGAAGCTTTTTTTTTTTTTTTTTCACGTGAATGAACTGATTTCTTTAAATCAGAATATGGAACCATCCTGAAGACGCTCTCAACCACCAATAAAAGCCTTCAGGGCTGTTACCTGGAGGAGCTGAGGATCCTCCCTGAAGGAGTCATCGGACCAATCAAAAGCCTCCGAATTCTCCAGAGTGATAGGTCGTTGTTTGTGGGGCTTCATGACAGACTGGTTAAGATCCCATTAGAGCGCTGCTCCAGCTATCCGTCAGAACGGTATGATCCATGGATGATTTATAGTTTCAAAGTGAGAAAGTGTAAAATATTGCATGCATATAAAATGAGTCGCACGCATTTGGAAATCCAGAATCTGCAGTGATTAATATAGTAAATAAATAGATTAGTTTCCAAACTTAACATTAGATTGAATGTGGGTTACAGCATCTGAAAAGCCTGCAATAAACGCTGACAAATATAATTATTTTAAGGGCCATTCATTTTCCCTGTTGAGAAATTACTTTTGAACCCTTTGGCACGATTTTGTTGTTACTTAAGCAGGCTGTTAATTAATAGATCGACTTATATAAATGTAGTAATAGAATACGTTGACACCCTGACAAAAAAAACCCTTGAACCATATCCAACGAGGCTCCGTTTTCAACCTGTGAATGTTTTCTGTGTTATTAATTATAGAGGCTGTTTCCATCTAAAAAGACTAGAGGTCATCGGTTGTGGTTAATTTGTCACCTTGGGATCGTGTATCTGTGATGACTTTAATAATAATATATTAAAACTTATATCAGCCAATGCCTGGAGGCGCGGGACCCTTACTGTGGATGGGACCAAGAAAAGAAGCGCTGCACCACCATCGAGGAAAGTTCCAACATGAACCAGTGGACCCAGAACATCAGCGCGTGCCCAGTAAGACACACATATGTGCAAAAACCAACACATTCTAAATAGAAATCATGTGATTTAGATCAAACCAACACAAATGCAGTGTTTCCAGACTTAAAATTATGCAAAGAAACACAATAAAACAAACTAAAAAAGCTGAATAAGTGTCCATACAAATGAAAGCAGGTCATAGCATTGGATGATATTTTTTATATTGTACTATTTTGGGATATTTGCTGTCAATCATTGGATATTTATTAACCTTTTTTGTTTTCCATTCAATCCTTCTCTGTCCAAGATGAGCCCCAGATTCTCTACATTTACTCACACAATCACTTTTGACGCAGTGCAGTTCTCACTCTACACATTTTTCTTTAACTCAATGCTTGTGTTTTACTTTGAAAAGAGAGAAATCAGTGTTTGTTAGAATAGTCCACGTTTTCAGCCGTAGTATTCTGTCTTGTCCTGTTCTCCACCGGTTTGTCATATTTCTGTTGGTGCTTTATGTCATTGCTGGAGCAGAACAAAGCATTTTTGATCATCTTTTCAATAAGGAGTCATCCTTACATTTTTCCTATATTTACTTTCTATAATCTTTTATCATTTAAAAGAAATTATATTACCAAAGGATATGTATTAGTTATAAATTGCCCACTTAAAGGAGTGATATTTTTGCTTTTATTAAAATGGAATTATGTACTTCAAACATTTCCCTGTGATCTACATAAACTGTAAATGCCCTGTTTATTATTATTATTATTTGGACATATTTTCAGTTTTTACACAACCGCTGATGCTGACAACTCCGAGAAATGTTTGTTATTGAAGTCCTGACCTTATATGTGCAAATATCATGATGTAACTGGTTATAGAAGTTAGAAATTATGCAGGAATTAAAACAGGTTGTAGAAATCCACTTGATTTTTGCCAAAAATGAATATAAAGATAGTTTTGCAGCACCTGGAGGTTTCAAATTCTAACTTTATGAACTATTAGGGTCCAAATACACAAAATAAATGAACCAAAGACTATGACAAAGACAATGTTTTAAGTGCTAGCTCCTTCTACATGAAATCTTACAGCCACTAATAAAATGTGTAAATAAGTATTTTGCAACATATTTTATTGCATTTATATTCAGTTCAATCTGACTGATTGTCGTATCAAATCTGGAGGTGAGGAACCTAACGCAGGACGGTGGCTTTAGCCCTTGGGCTCCATGGCAACCCTGTAACCACAACGACGGCGAGGGCTCCATCAGCAGCTGTGTGTGTCGGTCCCGCTCGTGTAACGGGCCAGTAGCTCGATGCGGAGGGGTGGAGTGTAAGGGCCCGACCATCCAGGTGGCAAACTGCTCCAGGTACATTTTAGTTTCTTTTTAACACATTCCGTTTTGCAGTTTTTGCCTGAAGTGTTTCATAAGTTGCTCTCGTCTCGTGCTTCTCGCATCAGAAACGGCGGCTGGACGCCCTGGTCTTCATGGGGTCAGTGCAGCAGCAGCTGTGGCATCGGCTTTGAAGTTAGGCAGCGATCCTGCAACAACCCGTCACCTCGTCACGGCGGTCGTATCTGCGTGGGTCAGGGCCGAGAAGAGAGGTGAGACGAGTGGTTTGAGTGAATTTTTTTCCTCGTGTGGGAGCAGAAGAGGAAAGAAAAGAAAGGCGAAGGTGACATTCTAACACATTAATCATCAAGGCACGTTATTCTGAATTTGCTGGAGGAAATTAAGGACAACTCAGAGGGTCGCACACCGACCGCTGTGCCAAAGCCTTTGACAACAATTCATTGTTTGGCCTCAGGTTCTTTTCAATGTTTCATGGTTTCTGTAACTGGATGGACAATACTTACTTTATACTTGAGCTTACCCTTTGGCAGAATACAAATGAACTCATTCTAACAGCTGTATTCTCACATAAAACCTACCTCTGTACAGGATCACATATATAGTACACATAAATAATGTCAAGGTTCAATAACGGATCCAAGCACAGAATTTGTAGAATAAATAAAAAGGCTTTTTATTGAGCAAATAACAGGATGATAACCAAGGAACAAAAAGAGACACAATCCAAAAACGAAGGGAGAAACCATATGGCTGTACATGTGCGATGGGAGCGAGTGAAGAGGTGACTGGTTCTGATGAGAAAGACGAGAAATAAACCAACAAAGGAAACAATGTAGGAGTGTGCTTTAAATGATGTGTGACGATAGGTGACAGGTGACTGGAAAACAGGTGAGGTGAGTGAAGCATAATGAATGTGCATGACAAATAAACAACAAACAAACACTGAGTAAGCTGAAAAGGAAACAGGGTTTCTGTGGCTCATTAACAAGGATTAAGTCATTAGATAGATTTTTGTGCATTAAAAAGCATTAAATTCAATGTCCAGAGGCATTAAAAAGTTAAATACAGGAGTGGGACATGGCACTCCTCCATATGTTCACAGCATTATTTAATTCAGTTCAATTTTTATAGCTTGCGCTTCTCTAAAACTGAACTTCCCTGACTTAAACCCCACCTGCAACAGGTACAAACAGGCCCCAGCAACAAACAATCTACCACATATTATGGTTGTGCTCCAAGCTTATCCCTTTCTGAAACGTTTTTTTTGGATTTAATTTCCAGGGCATACGGATGCTTTCCCTTTACGGCTATTTTTGGTATTATTTTATGTACAGATGACTCAGTTCCTCTAGCTAAACTACAAAAAGTTGTGGCCTTTTCATCACCACCAACACATGATCAATGGATCAGAGACATCCTGCTTAATATAGAATTAGAAAAAATTAGTCAACAAATATGGGAGCCTCTCTTAGACTGTGTGAGTATGTCACCTGGCCTGGAACTGTAAATACATTTTAGATATTTATTACATTAGGCTGACACTTTTATCCAAAGTAACTTACAAAGTATAGCATAAAGTGCTTTGGCTAAGGGCCCACCTGGGATTCAAACACGCAACCTTTTGCACCAAAGTCAGTGATGTAAACCACTAAGCTAACCAGTTGCTAATTTATATTGTTATTGCCCTCCTTTCTTTACTTACTTATATATTTTTGTAGTTAGTATCTTTCCTTAAATGAACCAGGCTGCTTTATAGTCTTGTTATGTCTGTTTTGTTTTCTATTGCCTTTTTTTTCTCTGTGGGTTCTGTTTGTTTATTATATCTGGTGTCGATCCCTGTATTATGAAGGCATTAGTTCAAATTATAAATGTTATATTTGTTAAAAGTTGAAGTATGAAAAGTTCTGTACATGTTCAAATCTTCTATAAATAAAGTTTTTTTTTTTAAAGAAAATACAAATTAAATACACTTGATAGGAAAAAAAGCACTGTTTTTTGCAATTTATTTAGATTATATAAACAGTTAATAATTTCGATCAGAAGTATAGTCTGATGATTGACCTTTTCACTGGCTGTTGTTTTAGTCACAACACTAGATGCTTGGAATGCACTGTGCTGTGAGCGCACTCATGGAGGGAACATTAGCAAATGTCAGGAAAATGGAAAAATGCAAGTTTCAGCAGAAGTGATTGGAGCAGGAACTGTTCAGAACCTGGTTAAAGCCTGTCGATGGTAAACTGTCATAAAGCTATATATAAAACTGGATCTGCAGTTGGACATGGGCATAAATTTATGTAAAGTGGTATTAAAAAGGGCATTACAAAGTATTGAATTAGATGTGCCGATACCTGCAGAAACCCTGTTGTAGATCCAGGAAGAGAGGATTGGCGGTTGATAACAAATACTGTGTTAATACGTAGGTTCTGTTCTGTGTGTTTCCAGGCTGTGTAATGAAAAGAAACCATGCCCACTGCCAGTGTTGTGGACCGCATGGGGACCGTGGGCTCACTGCAGTGCAGAATGTGGAGGGGGGGTCCACTCCAGGACCAGAACCTGTGAGAATGGCAACAGCTGTCCTGGATGCGCCATGGTACCGCAGTGCATGAGCAGAGACTAATTAAAAGTGAAAGTAGCTTGTGTAACAGCAGCGTGCGTGCAGAGGAGTCACATAGTCAGCACATTTTGTTCATTCCATCATCACAGCCTTAATTTGTCGGGTTTAATTTAACTTTTTTTTTTTTTTTCTCCTTCTTTTTGTGTGGCTGATCACGATCCAAAACTTTAAAGTAACATGCAGTAAATTGTTGCTCAGTGTCATTTCGCTTTATTTTTTAATAATCATAATAGCGTCTATTGTATTTTAACATAAAAAGTTATTACATTTTTCTCAATAACTTTATTTCCCTTATTTAATTTGATTTCCCGGTTGCATAAAAAACACAAAACAAAAATGATTTAATTCCTCTTTATATGTGGGACTTAAAGGTTACACAGAATCCTATCATTGATACCAACAGATGATGCTGCTGTTATTGCCATGGGTGCGAGCTAACTGGAACGTAATTGATTGTTTATTTTTTTCTGTTCACAAAGCGATCTTTACATTACACGGATAATCCGTACGTGGGCCCCTTCTGTCTCCCACAGCAGTGGAGACGTGCACTGCTACCTCATTCTCCTCTTGTTGCAATGGGAATCTCAACGCACTATTCCTCGCTTATAACAGACAGGAACGACCTGCAGCGTAAAATTATACAGCAGCAGTTAATTGCTTAGGGGGTGGAAGAAGACAGCTCCAGAAACTAGAGAATATTGAAATGAGTGCGAATGAAATGTACAGTGTAAAATCAACTGCCTCTTGTTAAGTCACTGGGTTCTTTTATTTGCTGAACTCTCCTTTTGGGATACGCTCATTCTGCAGTTAAGGCGGAGTCAGAGGTACAAGTAGTTTGGGGTTTTATTTGGCTAAATTCTTTTGTTCCTGTCTAAAATTATATGAGAATAGATGTTCATGCCCTTAAATAATTAGCTTTTTTTCGGCTGTCTAGGTTATCCATTTCAACAGCTTGTAGACTGATTACTATGTGGACGAAGTGTAACATTGTGCAGCTTTAGCCGCCGTTAGCTTAGAAACAACATCCAACACCCGCCTCCCAAAGCACAATACAACTCCACAGAAGCTCATGAGTATTTTATATACTATTCCCTTAACTCAGTGCTTCTCAATTGTTTTTTGTTATGCCCCCCCTAGCAAGAAGAAAACAATTTGCGCCCCCCCCACACACTCTCCTTTGCGACTACAATTATCATTTTTTTCTGTAAAATTGTTATAAGTACACCTCTGCATTCCATTGTATCCTTATTAATATTAAAGAAAACAAAAAACAAAGAAATGTAGTTCAACTTACAACAAAGAATAACTTTTGTTATGTTGTCTCTTGGGGGTTTGTTTACTGCATTTCATATAAAAAAAAAAAAAAACCTTACACCATAGAGCTCATACTACCTGCGCACACACTCGGACAATAAGAGCGCCACTGCCAACTACTGTAGCGGATGTGCAATTACACTTTATTGTATAACAGCAAAAAAAAGCATGTTCCCCTGGGTCACACGCCCCCCGACATCGCTCCATGCCCCACTATTTGAGAAGCACTGCCTTAACTGAACATTTTAAGGAAACCTTAAGGGGATTTGAGGTTTTCATGTGACTGCAGGTGTGCAACCAATTCCTGGTACCTGATTTGAGCTGTAAAGGGAATCATATGACTTAAAGAGATTTTAATTTTAAGGGATTTCCTGGTTAAATAAAGGGGAAAAAATAAATAGTGATACAGCACCTTAACCCTTTCATGCATGAATTATGATAGCCTTAATTAAGATTTTTTCCCCCCTGTTTTTACTCCTCTAGGCATTAAAAAACAATACGAATGACATTTTTTTTTAGCAACCTATTTTTCATGGAGTTGCAAAAACATCCATTCATTCATGCATTTAATTTTTGAAGCAAAGAAACGTATTTATTGATATACTGTGTGATGACTATGAAATATTTTTTTGTGTGTGCAGCTAATCTGATGTTTTCTCACATTTTAACATACACTAATACTGCTCAATTCATTGAGATAATATGCAAAAAAAGCCAACTTTTTGTTTAAAAAATGTTAATTACAGTCTAATAACAATAACAAGCAATTGATTTACACTCAAACCTGTTCGTGCAGATCAGTTTTATTAAGAACAGCAAAGTTACAGCAACAGTATGAATTGCAGTGTATGGGATGATGCATGAGCGTCCACTGTGTCGGCTGATATGGAAGTAAAACAACAACAACTGTAGTGACCACTGTGTATGAAAGGGTTAATTATGGTACTTATACACTTATAAACATTAATAAACGCATAAAAATCTGCATTTTGAATTCTCCACACGCTGTTCTACTTGATCCTCGCCACCTTGATGATAATGTATTAGTCAAGCTTTCAAATGTAAATTTCTATAAAAACATCAGCGTTACCACCTCTAATCAGACATATTCAGTTACCTGTCCTTCAGTCGGATTCTGCCAAATCTCATTTATTTACTGGAAGGTCAAACTGAGGTCGTTTAATCGCTCTTTTCTCAATACCACAAGGCTCACACAAGGATGGTGGCTTTACCTTGATCAGGTCATTTGTTGGTTCATTTGAATCCAAAATTAAGTATAGAATTATTTATTTATTTATTTATTGGGGGGGGGCCTCTGGTAGGTTTAAGACCACTTCAGAGGTCATGTTCCTTACCTTCCTTAGTAACCAAAAAAAAAAAAAAAACCAAAAAATATCTCTGTTTTACTGATGTCCCTGAACTACTCATCATCACACTCTCTGCCTCTTTTCAACTTTGTAGTAGAAGTGGGTGGAGTTAGACTCAGGATGGGGTAATGTCACTACAAACTCTCCAGTGACCTGCAGGGGGTGTGGACATCCAAGTCCACTTTATTTCACCTGCCTGTAAGGGGCCTCTTTTAAGAGATGTAATGTATTTCAAAGCTTGGTCCCACTGCTCACAACAAACCACAAATGAAAGAGGAGGCACCAGCAACTGTCCAAACCACAAAATTTATTCCAAGACAATGTTTTGATGCATCTTCATCAGGTCAGAATATTTTGACCTGCTACCGCTGTCTTTTACGATATGACTTAATAGCCTCTCACCTACTGGATGTGCATATAAATACAACCCTTTGACGCATTGCAGCAAAAAGGGTACATGGTAAACACATAGCTAGAGCATAATAACAGAGTAAAATGTAAATGAAAGTTTTATAGTTCTGCTACCAGCTTTAAAGTTTAGTAAAGATTTAACCCCAGAGACTCATAAGTGACTCAAACACTCCATCAGAACTGACTGTGAAATGATCGTCTCATGTCCATGACCATGTAGCCTCAAGCTTTATCACAAGATGAGATTAAATATTCTCATTAAACACAGATCTACTTTACGGAGTCCTTTTAGGAAAGACTGCAGCATTTGTTTTGGATATATAGCCGCAAAAAAAATGATTAGACCAAGCTTGTTCTCTTGAATGTCTTGATAAGAACAAAAATAGCTCATAATAGTTTAATTTCAGAGCTGATATTTATCCATTTTCCATATTTTCTTGATAAAAACCAGTTCTTACATCAATATTTACTGACAAAAACTGTGCTTTTAGGCATTCCATGTTTTCTTTTCTGTTTGTTTTAGTCACATGACACACACAGGAGTGAATACTTGATTGCATAATCATTGTTTTCGGTGACTTTTGAGGGTCTAATAATTTTTTCCATGACTGTATTAAGGCAACAGTCTGTCTCTGCAGGCACAGAGTCAGTTTTGGGAAATAAAACATCCTTGAGTTTGTTTTACTGTCAGACTTTAATGCACTAATGTATTGTTTTGTCTTCCAGGAGTATAAGACCTGTAACCTGGAGGCATGTCCTGAAGTGCGTCGCAACACCCCCTGGACCCCCTGGATGCCAGTCAATGTCAGTCATGATGGGTCACGGCAAGAGCAGCGGTTCAGATACACCTGCCGGGCGCTGCTGCCTGAACCTCAGCAGCTCCAGCTGGGAAAGAAGAAGGTGGAGACTCGCTTTTGTCCTAATGACGGCTCTGGGGCCTGCCAGACTGACTGTGAGTACTGACAACAAATACCACACACACACACACATCAACAAACAACTGATTGTGTTCTCAGGGATCTTACTGATATCAGTTAAGTGGAAATCGAAGTTCAGAACGCTACGCACTGTGTGTACGGTAGAGTGAGCTCATTGAGCGCTTCAGCCCACAGAGACTGATCTAGTTATCTGAGAAGAACCTGGATGGTTTGGTCACTAAAGAAACACGTATCAGTATTGATTAACACTAATACAAATGGAAAGCAGAAATATTAGCAGTATTTCTTCAACGCTGTAATGCAGGGGTGTAGCACCCCAAGAACCACCAGTTCTGTGGAGCCCCCCCCCCCTCCGCTCAGGTGCAATTGCGTGAATTCTTTAGAAAATATTGCACATGCACAGTTTCATTTTCTTTATTCATAACATATAAAATTAAGAACACCAGAGGCAGTACAACAATGAAGTAGGGACTCCTCAAAAAAGAACAAATGTCAGTCTGATTACACGATCATGAAAAGCTTTTTTACAGCACAATTAAAGATAATAAACAATAATGATAAAACTGAAAGATTTTTTTTTTTTTTTTTTTTTGAGAACATGGGAAAACAAAACCGGTTTTCACAAGGACTAAACCAATGTGCATTGATAACGGGGGTGTGTGATATAGATTATATGTACTGACATATATTTCAACCAATGCATTCCCAGAGAACATTGAATTTGCATGAAATACCAACATATATTATTGGCATTATTTAGAGAGAAAAAAGAAAGGAGAAAAATAGACTTTTTTTGGGACCCCCCCCCAGCCAGGGGCCCCACCTGTAGTCAGGACCCCCTGAATCAGTCCTACTTTACCCCCCTCTACGGCGCCCTTGTTTCCAGGTGAAGCCTTGGCATTCAGGCCAAATAGTTCCACCTTGGTTTTATAAGACGACAGAATGTTGTTTCTTGTGTCTAAGAGTCCTTTAAATGCCTTTTGTCAAACTGTGACTGTCATGTGTCTTTTCCTGAGGCTTCCATCTGGACACTCTACTATAAAGGCCTGATTGGTGGAGTCCTGCAGAGATGGTTATCCTTCTGGAACACCCTTCTGTTTGGAGGTTTTTGCCCTCCTCTTGTGCAATCGGTACAAACGGACACCATGCTGCTGAGGAAACTCTTACTAAGGAAGGTTCAATCGAGTCCAACCTTCCTTCAGTGCTATATTTCTCTTGGTCAACAGGCAGCATTTGAAAAAATATCCCATAGACTGTTAAATATAATAGATGATTACAACAATAAATGGGCTCGATACTTTTCCTACACTTGTCAATAATGTTTCCAGCTCAAGAATTTGAAGTGGACTTGATAAGTAAGAAATGGCTGCTGTCACCATGTATATGTGTATTGTTGGTATCGTCTTTATTATCTAATGTTTGTCTAATTTGAGATTGTCCACATGTCTTCAGTGTAGTTGCACTGATAACTGGGTTAAGGTGTGGAAATGTATATTTTGTATGGTCTATTTTATTTTATTTTATTTTTTTTAAAGAAAAAGTTAAGAAAGTTCAAATCATAAAAAAAAGAGAAGACAAAAAATGATTTTCTGCAGGTGCACAGAGAATCTGCAGGCTGTGATGAGAATAACTAGTCCAGTGAACACAACACTCTGACAGCGGCACGCAAGAGCTGCCGAGCAGAACCACAGTTAATCAGAAATAAAACTGAAACAGACACTGGCTGAAACTCAGCTCATTTTTAAGGATGGGTTTGTTTTTTTCTACCTGCTTCCTTTTTTCAACTACAGTACAAATAATAACCCACTCTATTAGACTCAGTAGTTTGATAAATTAATAAACAAAAATGCATAGTGACCGTCTTCATTTCTTAATGATTCTTTGCTTGTGAACATTCAGCTCTCTACTCTATTAAATCTATAAAATTATATGACAGAAGTTATCACAAAGGGCTCCAGAAGCTGTTACCAAGAGACTTCATATTATAAAACTTAAAGTTTATTATCATGATCTGGAAACTTATTCAATCAATGTAAAATAAATACAAAGACACTGATTATAATGAACAGTTTATTGTGATGGTTTATTTTCATCCCACTTATCCCACTTTCATACCATTTATTTATTCATTTATTCATTCATATTTTTGGTCTGCATTTATTCTCATAGTTTACAACCACAAACAGGGTGTCATCTTTTTATGAGATTGATACATATTTTATTCTTGCAGCCAAATATTTTAACAATATTAATGTGACCGTCACCAGCCCTCCCTGGAAACTAAACTGTCATTATTTATTAGATTTTCCTATTAAGAGACACAGAGGGCAGTGAGTTAAGGGGAACACCAATAGAAGATCATTTCCTAAGTATCTCTACTCTACTATCTCTAC
>JAPSES010000124.1:9535848-9552949 GCA_029822895.1 Maxillicosta whitleyi | reverse complement strand
TGATCCTGGGGTGGGTGAGGAGTGTGTGTTTTGTTCGGAGTCTGAAACCCTTACTCATATGTTTGTACAATGTCATAGATTAGGACCACTGTTTGTTATGTTGACAAGTTTGTTTCAAGGGTTTGGATTTTCTTTTTCTTTCGAAGCATTTATTTTTGGACAAAAATGTCAGAAAAATGAAAAAACTGCTGGCGCTTTGATGAATTTTATATCGGGTTCTGCAAAGTTGGCTATATGGCTGACACGGAAAAACAAGGCTCAGGATACCGGGTGCGTAGACCTGGTGTCAGTTTTTAAAGGACTGTTGAAGTCTCGCCTCAGGGTGGAGTATGTCTATCATAGACTAATGGAAAAAATGCAAGATTTCAAATGTATGTGGTCTTTAAGGGGGGTTCTGTGTGTTGTAGAAGAGGACGGGCAACTAAATATTAAGTTCTAAATCGTGTATTGTTTTTGAATGCCCTAATTAGGTTTATTTTATTATTTTGCATTGTTTTTTTTTTGGCTGTTTTATTTAGAAAGGTGTTCTTTTTTGTCTTGGAAGTCATGTTTTTTCTCTGTTGTTGAAAAACCTAATGTGAAGTGGTAATTAAAGGGATTTTTGAAAACCAAAACCTCTCCTCTCCGTTTTTTCTTCTTCTCTTTTCAGTCTTGTCCTGGCATAATTGCTTCTCGCTGTTTCCCATATGTGCAGACACTCATGCACACACCCCTTTGCTTTTTCTTCTCGCGCCCCGGAGGTGTGTGGGAACATGTGAAAGCCGTCACATAGGGAGAGGCTCATGTGTTCCTCATTTGAAGCCATTTGCCCAAAGCATGCTATCAGCCTCCATATAGATATGTGTATGTGTGTGTAAGTGTCAATGTGTGTTTGTTTACGTGTCAATGACCAGCAGAGGTTGAGGGGACCGTCTGTGTCGGCACATTGCTTGCACTGAAGGAAAGATCTATTTTTGTGTGTACATTCATGTGTGGGTGAGACTGTGTGGTGTGCTGTGTGTTCATATTCCTTCATATGCCTTTCTGGTCCCTGCACTGTGGTCATGTTTATACTTGGATAAGCTGACCCTCCATGCTTGCTTGCTTGCAAGATGATTTTTTAGAATTTTATTAGTTTGTGTGTGTTTTTTTTGTTTGTTTGTTTTTAACAAAGAATCATCATGTCATTTGGAAAGTACCTTACAATGAGGTAATTTTAGAAGGTAAGATGAAAACAAAGGTATTGTTGCCATTGGTAAAGTTGTGAACTTAAACGTTTGACATAGAACAGAGACTCAAATTAGAACAATGTGTCTGTAAGTTTAATTAGCTATTAGCCAGGTAAATTTCCATCCAAATGTATAGAAAATTTTATCCAAATTCTCCAAACACTGACACAAGAAAATGTTTTAATTTAATTTTTAATGTTTTTCATTTTGTTATAATTAATCTAATTCCTGCAAATTTTCTTAAGTGCTGTTATATGAGCATTTCTTTTTCTTTATTGTCATCATAATGGTTTAAATTTTTGCCTGTCAGGTGTAGTATTTGATACACTAACATCACATGGGTGGTGGATTGAACTGAGGTATTATGTCAAAGACAAAAGTCCTTGATTTGGATCATATAACATTGTCTCAAACTCTTTCACTTGCTTCTTTATGTCTACCACAATTTGTAAATTGATTTGTCTAACATCTATCTCTGCATTTTCAGTGTTTCATTGCTGTCTCCCATCTGGGCCATGCATGTTTGTTTCTTGGAGTAGATCCATGAACATTCCAGTCTTCTTACTGATGTACACATGCATGCATATTTGCTAAATCTGCTGTTTGCCTGTTTTATGCTATGTAAATAATAAGATGACCATAAGCAAATTTAAAAGTAATATATGATTGCATTATTGCGTGTCTATTAATGGTACTAAATACTAAATAAGTCTACTAAAATAATTCAGTAGTTATGAAATGTTGTTGTTTTTGTTTCCATGTTGTCTAATCCCAAAGAGCAGAATATGTTAAGTACAAAACATTGATGTAAGAAAATATATGTTTGGCCTACACCTTTTCAGTCTAAAGTGTAGACTGTGAAAATATTATGAAAATTCTCAGTTAGACATGAAATAGGTTTTAAATTTCATTCATAAATCTTCGGTTTTGCTTGTTGAAACCTGCAGTAACTTTAACTTTGTATTAGCTTATTAAATTTTATATTGCAACAGGCCATCCTTGGTTGCAGTCCCAATGAGATGCAACAGATTGACAATATTTGGAAATGACAGCACCCTCCAATACCGCATCTATGTTTGAACTCCAGACTGCGGTGGGTATATGAATAGCAGCAAGTGGCAGGTTGGCACAGCAGGCCTTGTTCCTGAATGATGCCAACCTCCTCTGGCCTTCCTCCATCACCCACTGATGCCCAATCTGCTCCTCTCATCCACAGCCCATAAAAGGCCTGATGCAGATTAGCTCTTGTCATCATTAGCCATGCCTGACATCGACAAATGACTGTGCCTGCTTGTTTTGCAGGGCGTTCTGGGTCTCTGAATCAGACTGGTCTTTGTTTTGGGTCAGTGACAGTGACTTTAGCTCAGTCAGTCATGATGAAAACTTTGCTTTTTCATTTTTAAATGATGATAGATCTAGATTTAGGTGTGGGCTTTTTATTAATTTCTTTGTTTTATTCAGCCAGAGACATATTTTCTGTTATGTCTATCTGTCCACCAGATCATGAAAATTTACAGCACGGATTTTTGTGAAATTTGCTGCGGTGTAGGGCCAGGGAGGAACCTGTTAAATTCCATAGCATATCCATACAAAATTTTCTGATTTCTCACTTCCTCTGTGACAGGAAGCACATTTATTTGTGGATGCCACATTGGGATTTGGGAAAAACCTTTTCACCATTTTGCCAACAAAATAATTGAAAATACAATGAACACATTATTAAAATGTTCTGTAATGCCAAAAGGACAGGGGTTGATTTCCAAGAACTGAAAGATGTCCTTGGTTGACAACATGAATACATGCTGTAGTGTAGTCAGTTTATATATATATTTTTGTGAGAGGAGTTTCAGGTGAAACCTCACTGGTATTTTCAGTTAAGAATGGTAAATGGACTGCACTTATATAGCGCTATATCTACTAGAGTTGGGTGGTATCCAAATTTTGATACCGTTAAACTGTCTCCACGTTTTCCCGGGGTATACGGTATTACCGTTGCTAAAGCTAAAAAAAAAAAAAAAACTCACATGCACTTGCACTACGGTGGTTTCCGCTGGCCAAATGGCAGCTTGCGTTTTGAAACAGAATAGTAAGCATTACATAGCCCTAATGATACTGAAAACATAACAAAGCATGTAAAAGAAATTAGTAACTTTTATTAACAGATGTTTGAAAAAAAAAAAAAAAGTGCAAATACATCAGTCAACCGATAGAATGAAATAACAAATTGTCTACGGACTAAAGCCCACTTCCAGTACAGTAATCTATAGGCTATCAATTAAATTAAAACACAGCCCTAATCCAGCACTCACAGGCTTATCAAATAACAAAAATTACATTAAATAACAAAGGCAGTAACAAACCAACAAGAATCAAATAAATAAAATTTTATCAAATAAGAAAATCTAAACAATAAACAGGCTAACAAGACATAACCAAAAATGTGCATATGAGAACGCAGCGGAAAATACTGCTCATTTGTATATTTTTAATCAAATAAATTAAAAGTACAACTGTACAACAAACTGTTTTTGTCCGTCAGAAAAAGCCACTCCTTATTGAAAATAAAATGATTACGCTATTGAATGTTTTTCGCCAGAAAAATCAGCATGTTCACTTTTTCTGGTTTGAGTAGGGCACTTTGTGGGCTGACAACTTTGCCCGTGGTGCTGAAGACCCGTTCCAATGGAGAGCTTGTGGCACAAACGCACAGGTATTTTTGGGCAACCCTCGACATTAGAGGAAAGCGCTTGACTCCATTGACATCCTTCTCCTTCTCCCTTCTGAGCGGCAATGTCACGTGACTACGCAACATCCAGGAACTTCATCGAACATCATCTCTCCAATCAACAGTTAAGAGCAACATTATAACATAATAAAAAAAACCTAAATAAAATCAAGAGGAAACATAGCTTTCCCTGCTTCTGATTTAAAAACATCACTGCAGTTTAAGTGTTTTTCCATTTCAGTGTCATTATAGGGGGTCCTAAATGAGTCACATTTGAGAAACAGGAGGTTTTGGGGGGGTTACATAAGTGCTGAAAAAACACTCTTTATTTAGGCATTAAATCAATTATAGTTAATATTATATTAGGGCAAGATTTTTTTTAATGACGGTAATGAATCTGATACCATGGCTATTTTTAGATACCGCGGGATACCTTATTACCGCCCAACCCTAATATCTACACTTTTGTATTCAAAGAGCTTTACAAAGCTGCACATTCACCCATTCACACACATGTATGTACCACGTATTCACACACAATGTACCATGCAAGGTTCTACCATGCCAGACCCTAGTGGGAGCAATTTAGGGTTCTTGCTCAGGGACACTTTGACATGTGGACAGTGGGAGCCAGGATTTGAACTGCCAACCCTTTGGCCATTGGACAACCCGCTCTACCAACTGAGCCACAGTCGCCCATAAATAAAAAGAAGTTCAGATATACAATACAAAGCACAATCTCTTGATTAGAGATAGGGTAAAGGCATAGATGGCCATGGGTTTCAGCAGATGTTTTAATGCAGGTATTGCAAATGCAAATTAAAACAGCTCTAATTTACAGCAATGACTGTCTTGTGGATTGCAGCAATTGCTTCAGTTGTATATCAGTCAGGAGTCTGCATTTTTGTTTGTTTTTAGTTTGTCTACCGTATTTATTGCATTGAGATTAAATGACAATTTTCTGAATAGTCAGACATAAAGAGACATATGTCATATTTGAGAGTTGATGTCTCTCTCTCTCTCTCACACACACACACACACACACACACAATTTTCACTCAGCCCTTGTGGCTTAAAGAAAGTGAATTTCCACAATTATATCAGGGGGAGGAGGAGGTAACAGGGCTTGAGGAGGGCCACTGGCTCCTTGACACCAGAGAAAATGACATTACCAAGTTGGTTTTATAACAGCAGGACTATTCAGTTTTCTGGCACAGTACTTCTGGCCGGAGGGGCTATTTTACATTTTGGACTCCAGCTAATGGTGGTCACTCTGTTCAACTAAACCAGCCAATGGCAACTCAGAGCAAGTGATCATCCCCCTGAATAGAGGAAAAATTTGAGACAAGAGAATTGTTTATCACAGTAGTGCAGTGGTTAGTGGCTTTTTTTTTTTTTTTTAACTCTGTTTATCGTGGATCCACCTAAAGCCTCATAAAGCCAGGCAGTTTTAAATAAACTCTGTATTGCCCTACTGTTAATTGTATTTGGATTATTAGAAAAAAATAGCCCCAATGGAACAATGTGCTGATAGGCTTTAGGTCATGAAATTAGCTTAGTACTGGATTTGTAAATTTACTTTTTGGCTACATGGTGGTTGTTGTTGTTGTTGTTTTGTTTTTTTGCTGTTGTTTTTTTTTTTACCTTGATTTCATACTTGACTTTCAGTTTTCTTTTGTAGCTTCTCTTTGTACAGATTCTTGTCATTCATAAATCCTGAAGTTTAAAACAGTCAAGATGTAGTGTCAGGCCCTAAAAACCAACAAATCTCACTTTTATTGTTAAGTTAATTATGTAAATTATGTAATTAATTATGTAAAAAAAAAAAAATCCTTTTCTTTCATGTGTCACTCAGTCTGTTTGCACCTTTAGGTGATCTGAACACAAGAGGACAGCCAAGACACATCGCTGTTCACACCTGTTTCAAGGTGATCACTTGTGTTTAGATTTTTTTACTGCCCTTGTCAGTCCTGCTGGAATGGGCCCTTTGCACTGTTATTAAACTAGACAGACAAGTAGCAGTTAAGTTTCACATGGATTTCAATGGTTTTAAGATCTATTGTACTATATTGTAATTATACAATAAACACATTAGCTATTCAACCTTCTTGGACTGTACGTTAGTGCTTTTAACTTTTTTCAGCATTGGTAATAAACATTCAGCATTGTCATAAACATTAAATAATCATCTAATTGCATTGATTTAAGCAATTTCATTTGTTTTGTGTAATCATAATAACAACAGTACATAAGAACAACTTGATGAAAGAAATGTTGTAATTCATTACTATTTTTACATCCTGTTTGATCAATTTGTTTTTAATTGTCACCAGTTTCATCTTGCAACTAGAAAGGCGCAAACCTCCGCTAAGCAGCACAGTTCCCTCACATATTGTGACTGACATCCCGCAATATTACTCCCACATTTTTTAAAATTTTTTTTATCTATTTCATTACATTCTTGACACTGGAAACATACCCTTTGCAATTAGAATTACACTGATATCATTATTTGTTGAATAGTTATTCACGAAAATCGACATTTCCATAATGGAAATGCATACTACTTTTTCAGTAGACCTTCAGCTACAATTTGGTGCTAGTTGCAGGTCTGTATCTGCATTAGTTACCTCACGGTGACAAAAATTATGAAGGCCCCCTACTTTTGTCATGTTCCGGATCATAGTATCCAGAATATTGCTAGTATCTGGATCACACTTTTACATATCACAGAAAGTATCAGGACCATGTTTTGTATTTTTTTTTTTTGCCAAGTAATCCAGTTGTTCTGTGTGAAGTTATATACACATATGTTGAAAATGGCCCGATCTTGCAATGATAAAGAATCCTTTAAAAATTACCTGGATCCAGATTGTGATCGGGATCACCTTCCTTGTCTCAGCGTGAACATTTCCTGAACATTTCATTATCCATTCATAACTTTTTGAGTTATCTTGCTAACTAACAAACTCTGGCAAAAACATAACCTCCTTGGCGGAGATAATAAACCAAAGACTAATAAAAGTGGGTTTAGCAAAATATGAGCCCTTTAAGGGAAACAGTGTATTTCCAATGTTTTCATCAGACTCTGAGCACCCGTCACATATGAAGGATTAAAAATTTAAGTAAAATTTCACTGCTGGATCACAAGAAATGGATCATATTGATAGATACTTTAATAATGCATGTGGGTTGTTTTTTGTTTGTTTTTTTGTTTTTAAAACAGTAGCTGCGTTTAAATCGGAGAAAATAAGACACCACCAAGCCAAAAGAATCTCCAAAAAGTCTTTGAATCTGGATTGGATTTAAAAAATATGACTTCTTTAAAGGGCCAGCGTTCAAAACGACCTTTCTGATGTCAATACTCAAAAATAGGGATGAAGACGGACCTGTGGAGTTGAATGAATAATTCAGACTCAAGCATAACGTTTACAGTTTATGTAGACCACAGGGAAATGGTTAAAAATGCATAATTCCATTTTAAAAAGCAAAATATCACTCTTTTAAATGTTGATTTTCAGCCCAATGCATCAGTGCCTTTGATGATGGCAGCTATTGAAAAGACTCAAAACTTGGACTTATCTCAGATGTTTAATACAGTTTACTGGGGCACCATTAAGGGGGGGGGGGATATACATGACAGATTCATGGGACCCATACCGCAGTGGAGTGGGCCCCGAGACTTAGCTGAATCGTAAAGCAGCTTTACTTTCACCCCCCCCCCCCCCCTTCAACAGACAGTTTCCAGTGAGTTTTTGTTGCAAGGGGGCCCACAATAATAGTGGTCTGGTCTCATGTTAAGTTTAATTAAACCATGTAGCCAACATGATGCATTCACATTTGTTGAAGTTATGTCAATATCTCAACAATAATAATAATGGTAATACTGACCACAGCAACCCTAAAAGATTTTAATTACAAGTGAACCAGAGCTAGTGTTAAACAAAACATACACCCCCAACTCTACACATCATATCAGCAGCACCACAGCATCACAGCTTTAAGGCAGGCTTTAAGGTAAGGTTGTTACCTTTTTTTTTTTTTTTTTGCCTGAAATACAAAATAATGGTGAAATTTCCACCTGGTAAAAGCATTATTATTTTTTTTTTTTTCATTTGAGGCCATGCTGGAAACTGCATGTTTTCACAGGTCACACTGCTGTGAGTCTCCTGAAGTTCAGTAGTGATGTGCGTCATCTCTAACATAAACTCATCAGCGACTGGGTATCTTAGTGGTTAAAGCCAACGAGGGTTATATCAGGAAGGGTCCGGTGCAAAAACCTGCCAAATCAACATGTGAATGTGATTCGCTGTGGCGACCCCTGACGGGAAAACCTGAAAGTGACATTCATTTAACATAAACTGCATTAAAATTAAATGCAAAATAATCTGTAAAATAATCCCAAAATTTACTGAATGTACCTGTAATCTGATTACATTTTTTTTCCTCCGGTAATTGTAGCAGAATAAAGTTACAGTTTTTTTTTAAAATCCTAATTACTTAACTCTGCTGGGTGCATATTCTCCAAGCCTGGATCAGTCCCCAATCTAGCTGAGTGACGGTCCATCCCAGATGCCTCAAAGCCCAGAGAAGTCCACAACGCTTCTGGACACTGTGAGCATTAGGCTTCGTTTGTGGCACAGTCAAGTTTGAACTGGTATTTGTGGATGTAAGTCCATATTGGAGTGTTTGAAAGAGGTTTCAGAGATCATGAAGTTCAGCCTAGGCCGGTGGCCTTTCTCTTGCACCGAAATACATTCAAATACCTTTAATCTTTTGATTCTGTTCTGCACCACAGACGGTGAAACATCCAAATCCCTTTCCATCTTTCTGTGTGGGACACTGACTGCATTTACATTTACACTAGTATTTGTTCTTTTTCTGATTCAAAACAATACAATATACTGACTTAGCTGTTTATGTTGTCATTGAAAATGAATATTCCTCTTATATTCCTGGTTAATATGATCTAATATTCCAAACTTACCGTGTCACATCACTGTCCCTCTTTTATTCATTAAACACCTTCTACAAAAATGTCATCTTCCCTATATTTGCTCATTATGCATAAACCTGTTGATATGTCAGAATGTTCAACAGTAGGTGTTCTTCTGCTGACTGTATCCAGGATGCTTCACAACATACTATAAAATGCACAAATTAGATCTTTTTTCCAAAAGTGCTCTATACACAACCCGAATAATATACCACATACCTGAACAGGAAACTGCTCCATCTGGGAAAAGACTGGAATATTTAAGTGAAATATACTGTTTACCTGATGTCTGTTGAATGCAGAATTATAGAGGAACAGTACTGTTCATGTAAATATAACCATTATTTTTAAATATTTCAAGATTTTTTCACACATTTGCTGAAAAAAAATGATGATTGTTGATCTATCTTTGCACCTAAAGGTCTAGACCAGGGCTGTCCAATCCTGGTCCTCGAGGACCCTGCATGTTTTAGATGTTTGCCTCTTCCAGCACACTTAACGTTCATTATCAGGCTTCTGCAGACCTCGATAATAGACTTCTTATTTGAATCAGGTGTGTCAGAAGAGGGATGCGTCTAAAACATGCAGGATAATGACCCTTGAGGATCAGGATTGGACACCTCTGGACTAGACCTGTCCTGAATGCTGCTGTTGGAACAAAAACATTCTTATGTTCACATCAAATTGTTATATTTTAATTTTAATTCATTTCTAGCTCCAGATTACTATTTTTCTCTTTTCTCTTGAAGGCATTGCAGCTTCAACATCAGCAATAGATGAATACTTACAAATGAATGTCAAAGTACATGCTATTATCACTGCTTTCATTTGTAATTTGCATTTCCCAAACTGTTTCCACTTTCTCTTCTTTGAGGTTGTTCACATTTAATTATGCTCATTTTATGTTTCTACACCAAACAGTTCACACACATTAGGGGAAAAAAATAGCCTCGATCTGAAAACTAACCAGCAAGAAGAGATGCAGGAAGTTAGAAAGGTAAAGAGCTCAGCTTCCCTCTGTTGTGTGCACAAGAGTTAAACTCTTTACACAGATGCCAGACAGCAGCTCAGCATCCACATGAAGACGGTCCTTGGTGGCACACTATGTGTACACACTTACTTCAGTGTGTGCAGGGCTATGTCACATATGAGCACAAAAACATGTACAGGGACTGATTCTGGCACATGTGAAATTCTAACAGACCGTGTGTATGCGTTATATTTTAAATAATCCTTACACTATGTGAGTACAATACTGACCTTTAACTTGCTAACATAAATGCATCAGAAGCACTGTGATGGTAACGTATGCCTTAAAGGTTCTGTTGTGGAAGCTCCGCTGTTTTTATCACTTTTATTTATTCTTCAGCTAAAAGATTTTTTCCTGCACTACAACTCTACTCTCTAGTTGGCATTTGGCATAACCTGTATATTCCTTCTTGCCTGCATCTGCAGCTGTGTTCGCTGTCAGACATCCAATCACACAAGACAGGGCAGTAAAAAGATGAAAAGGGGAGAAAACAGCCACCCTCTGTCCCTGCCCATGAATTCTCAAAACTAGTTGACTACACCGTGGAAGCACTAGTGCCTGGGTGGCAACAATTGTTGCCTGTCTGAACATGTCTTTCTACATTTTCTTCCAGCTGGAGATGACTGACAACACTCACCACCCACTCTGCACTGCTTCAGCACATAATGATGTGACTGATGTGTGTGGATGAGCAGAGAATGATGTGTGGTGCCACAGTGTCAATCATGGACAGATGAGCTAAACCAAGGATGGGCTGGGCAATTCTCTCAGCTCAGGTTCTCCACGTACTCTGATGAATCACTTCAACTTAAGGTCTTCTAACTAATTAACATGCAGACAAAGGTGTTACAAAAACAACAGAAAAATCAAGCTATGGATCCAATACATAAAGCCTGCACACACAAAGTACATGATGTGCTCTACATCATTTTGCACATTCCTGCAAACACTGCAAATCGGAGCACAGTTGGCATCTAATTAAATGTCCCCAGATGATGCTACCTGAAGCTAGCTGATGACTGTTCACATTTCTAAGAAAATCCAACAACAGTTTTCAAATGTGCACTCATAACTTTTAAGTGTTTAACCATATAAACCCTAAGTCTGAAATGGTCTGTCTTTACTTTTTTTCTCATATTGACTATAAAAAGGTGCTGTTAGTTTTGCCTATTTTTCCAGAGCATTTAGAATTTTCTAAATCTAGCTGTCATTTCTAATTTACTACATAAAACAGTTGCTTCTCAGCTTCTTCTTCTTCATGAAATTACCATAATGACCCAATAAAGCCTTCAGAAACTTGGGATTTTTCCAATTGCACAAACAATGAAAGAGTTACATCCATCCAAAAGGCATATGCACAGGGTGTGTCACCGATGATACATCAGGTTTTAAAGAGTTACTTTATTATAATGTGTCAGCTCGTATAGTATTGATGTATAGATTTGCATGAATGACTCGTGAATTTTGCAATGCCGTTTTACAATATTTAACTATATTTCTGTTATATACAAGTAGAAAGGTACATTGTCCCAATCATACGGTCATTACATATCTGTTTTTGACCTGGTGTGCCACACGTCAATTAAATGCCAGGGCAGAACTGAAACTCAATACATTTACCTTTTGCATGATGGAAATGTCTTCCAAAAATAGCACAGTAACACATAACAATCAGTGGATAATTGTTCACAAAGTCATAAATTTGGCAGGTATAGAAGATGGAACAAGGTGGAACAACCTGGGACATGGGAAGCCTCTTTGGAAAAACAGGGGGTCAATTCAAGCAGTGAGTCTGAAGATGTGTGCGACTATGGACCTCATGAAGGCAGAAAACAAACAGAGCAGAATTCACAGAAATTCAAAGAGAAAGAATGAAACATATTTATAAGAGACAGAGGGAGGGGTGTGTGCAGGGAAAACGCTCTAAACCCATCTGCTGTCTGCCAGCTTGTCATTTATAATCAGCCAACCAGTACCTCAGGTGGCTTACATTTTAGAATTCACCAGGAAGATCTTTAACCACTACATACTCAAATGCAAATCATTTTGTTTTCAACAGGAAAATTACCTGGTAAAAGGCTATTACTACCCCAACCTCTGAAGGGGTGGCAAGAGGAATTGTTTTTGGTTCAGTTTGTTTATTTGTTTGTTTTTTATTATTTGCTTGTTAACTTATTGGCAGCAACATTTTTTTATTGGTAGAATTCATACAAAATGTGTTTTTTATATTGCCAGTGCCCCAGAATCGATCTCATTATATTTTGACGACAATAGGTCAAAGTTGACATTTTTTTTTAAATTTTTCAAATCTTTTTTTCCCTCCATTTACATATAATTCATACCAAATTTGGTTTATTGATTGCTATTGAGCCAAAATAGATGTGATTATATTTTTTGTAAAGTAGGTCCAAGTAAAACATTTTTACATGAATTTTTAAACTATTTTTTTCTTCTCCCATTTACTAATTTGTGAAATTTCAAATGTCTATAAAAACTCATCCATGGATAAGCTCAGCAAAGCCATTGACTCCCTTCCAAACAACAAATCACCTGGTAGCGACAGCATTCCCCCAGAGGCCATTAATCGAGGTAAACTAGCCCTACTCCAACCCCTGTATGAGCAACTCTGCCTCTACTGGGAAGAGGGTTCAGCCCCCCAGGACATGCGCGATGCCACAATTGTAACACTGTACAAGAACAAGAGCGATCACACTGACTGTAACAACTACAGGGGGATATCGCTTCTAAGCATTGTTGGCAAAGTGTATGCTCGAATCCTCTTAAATAGACTGCAACTCCTTGCCAATTGTGTCTACCCGGAATCACAGTGTGGTTATAGGGCAGGTAGATTGACAACTGACACAATCTTCTCCCTTCGCCAGCTCCAGGAAAAATGCAGGGAGCAAGGCCAGCACCAGGCACAGACATTGTTCCCGCGATTAAAATGGAGGGCACCACTGTGGAGGTTGTAGAAAAGTTTGCCTACTTAGGATCGACAATCACAAGATCTCTTACACGCGATATTGAGATTGACCAACGGATTGGAAAAGCAAACACAACCATGGCAAAACGGGTCTGGGAAAACAAATCTCTGTCAGAACAGACCAAGATCCACGTCTACCAAGCCTGTGTTCTCAGCATCTTGCTGTATGGTAGCGAAACCTGGGTTACATACAAACGCCTGGAACGCGGGCTGAACTGCCAATGAATGAATAAAAACATCAATTTTGATTCAATTTACTTCAAACTTCGCACATATGTAGAGGTGGAAAAAAAACTACAATACACGTGAGGGGTGGGGTTTGTTGTGCATAGCATCACTCGTTTTTGTTGCAAAGAAAATAGTTCAAGCAGAGACCCCTTAGGCTGTTTTCAGACTGGGTATGCCAGTCCATACCCGACTATGTTGGACCTTGAAGTCCACTTAATTTTATCAGTATGAGTGTAAGTGTTTCATGTGTACCATATTTGAGTCCAGCTGAGAAGGTAGTCCTGGGTACAGATTGCATGGATTCCAGTACAGAATGTTGCAGATTGAACGCAATCTCTCCCCGAGACTGGAAGTGACCTAATCACCATAATAGCCTTGGATCCACATGGCACAGGCTCGCCTTATCGACTAGACCACTCAGTGACAGTGAAGGTCGATCTCCTTCTCTTTGCCTCAAACAGGCTAACAGACAGACAAATATTGCATGTCTTGCTGCCATTGTAGATAGACAGAATAATCACTCGATTGATGATGTAAAGATTTGTCACTTTGCGTTTGTTTACCTTTTACCACAGCTACAGAATTCCTTTCACACCGCCACCGACTGTTTCAGGTATGTAACACCCGCTCGCTCTCAGCCACCGGCCGCGGTACATGCTTGTGAATGAAACACGTGCAGGAAAGGTGTGATTGTATCCAGGTGTAGCACAGATCTGGACACCCCATTAAATACCTTTATTCATGAAGTTCAGAGCAAAGAGACACAGAAATGAAAGATAACACTGGTCAACACCAAATGTATTGTTTAAGTTTTTTGTTTGTTTGGGTTTTTTTTAGCTGATTTTGGATGATTTTGATGTGCTGAATCCAAAAAATAATATTGGTTTTGCTCAATCAGGTCCCCTTTCTGAACTAAACTACATATTTGTTTTTTGGTGATTTTTTTTTTTACATGTATGGGTATTTTCACATCACAT
Organism: Maxillicosta whitleyi; assembly: GCA_029822895.1. NCBI lineage: Eukaryota > Metazoa > Chordata > Actinopteri > Perciformes > Neosebastidae > Maxillicosta > Maxillicosta whitleyi. The sequence goes on along the minus strand of JAPSES010000124.1, from coordinate 9,538,802 downwards.
GATGCAAAATTCTTTCATATTTCTTGCAATAAACAAATTCTGAAAATTTTGCGTGTGCCAACTTATGACAATTTTTTTTTTTTTTTTTTTAAACAAGTGAATGAAATGGCTTCAACTAGAAGATCTTACAAAAATAAACCTGACATATTCTGCAACATCTGCGGTAGATACACCATTGTTGTTAACAGGAATCTAGTCACAAGTTTGATAAAGTGTGCTTATCATGCTTATTGTGGTATTAAACTTGGTGACCAGGATAAAGCTAAAGTATCTGCATCAGTGGACCAACGGGCAGGAAGAGTTGACTGAAGTTTGGAATTCCCCTGGTTTGGAGGAAGCCGACATGGGAGGCATGCAGTCATGACGGTTGATTATTGTTGGACTCTGAAGAGAGACATCCCTGCTGCTGAGCATTCAAGGGGTTCAAAGAAACAGAAGTTCATGCCCTGAATTTTGCACAATGATGACATAACATTCAATTTACATGTGCATACCTTTATCAATGTCTATTACTCAATTTACAGATATTGAAGTTTGTAAAATTTAATTAATACATTCTGTTAGAAAACAATTTTTTTCTTCCTAAAACCTTTTTTGGATGAGAAATATTGATGAAAATCCTCTGATAATGGTGCAAAAATGTCATCAAAATGTAATCAATTTTTGATTTTTCAAAATCCAATTAGCATAAAAACCTGACCTGATTGAGAAAACGTGATGTAATTTGTGGATTCCACAGTGTAAAATGGTCCTAATTCAGTTGAAAAAAACATAGACAACTTCCAAAAACTTTTTTTTGTGTAACCTGGTGTAATTTGTCTTGCTGTCTGAGGGACCTGGACTTGGTTGCAGATAAGTCAACAACAAAATTGAATAAGGTGTGCCCCTGTGTTTCTGGAGAGACCATGAAAGAGATCCTGGGCGTTAAAGGAGGATGATTGTGTTTAATTAACCACAACTCCCATGCACCGCATAGAAAGAAAAGCACTTTCACTCTCTCATATGTTATTGCATTATCAAATTGCACCTAACACTGGTCATAGGCATGAACGAGCAAAAAGGGTTTTAATTTGATTTATGGTACAGTGTTTTCACAGACTACAGCTCATCAGGGAGGGCATTTCAGAGGTTGAGTTCACAGCAACTAAATGCAACTTTATCAGTACTAGATCTTCAGGATAAAAACAGAAAACCACTCTCAGAGGAACTGAGGTCTGATGTGAGTATAGTCAGATGGTAAGCCTTTAATGTACTGGGGAGCTGAACCATGTAGAAGCTTAAAAACTAACAGAAGGATTTTGAAATGAATTTTGTGATGAAAGTCAGTGAAATGGTTTGAGTACTGGAGTAATGCAATTATATATTCTCATATCAGAAAAAAAAAAAAAAAAAAAACTCGGGCAGCTGAATTCTAAATGTAAAGTGAAGTTTTATAATTGAATGGGGGATTTTTAAGTTTACAGAATTTGTGGTGCAAATATTTTTATGCATTTCACCAATAATAAAACGATAGCCTTGTAATATTATAATAATATGGAGGGGGTTTTTTTTGGGTTAAGGTTAGTATTTACCATAATACTCTCCATTTTTGGGCAGGTGATTAAAGGTATGGATGGATTTCCAACCACTGTTTGATGACATTTTTTTGGTTTAGCTGTAAACATACAGTAATTAATTTCCTGTATAATGTTTGCTAATGTCTGGAATAGGTTAAGGTCATTGGTATAAAAAGAGACAGAGTAATGATGTTGCAAGGTGGGATCATTAAAAAGAATTGGACCAAGGATTGACCCTTGGGGACTCTTTGTAAACTAAAGAGAGACCAGGAAATATCAAGATAATAAAGTAATGTTTCAGATGTTAACCCAGTGAGCCATAAAAGACATGTCTGTACTGTAAATTAATTAGTTCCTATTTTTCACATTCCTATAGAACATCTCTATTGGCATCCATGTTCCTATGTAGAGCATATGTACCCACAGTGTTGTACCTGAACGCGGTCATTGATCTATAATTCATGAACGTGTTCATATTTTGGGGTGAACATGAACTGAACTCACTGTTTTACTGCCTGATGAACAGACTGTGAACCAGTGCATTCTGTGTCTGTGAACAGCATGCACTATTTATTTGACTTTGCTTGATAGGAGCCAAATTTCTTTAGCGTTCCAGGTGAAAACCAGGCTAAACCCACCGTAAGCAGCCTTAATATTTAGCAGAAAACCATTAAATCTGTAAAGAACACTAGCCACCAGGATAATTGATGTGTCATTGAAACAAGACAAACCAAAAAAGCAGCAGGAGTTGACTGTTGCAGGAAGGAGCAACAAGGATTCATATATGAACATTTAACAGAAGGGAAGGAAGGAAGAACCTGACAATACTGTCTTGAGCCTCAATGTCAACCTTAGTTATTGGAGAAGTTTACAAGACTTCATTGCTTTTGTGAAATTTTTCTAAACTTTTTATTGTTATATAGAAAATTAAGGTCAGTGAAATGGTTCTTTACACGTATATATGACAAATAAAAATCCAACAAACATACATATTATGTGATACGAACATGATTTTTAGAATATTAGACCAACATCAGTGTTGATCCAGATACCTGTCCACATCCACATGATCCATATGAACATCATTTATTACATTAGTACCATTACTTCATCATTACATTAGTACCATCACTTCATCATTCATTGCATTAGTACCATTACTTCATGATTACATTAGTACCATTACTTCATCATTACATTAGTACCATCACTTCATCATTCATTGCATTAGTACCATTACTTCATGATTCCATTAGTACCATTACTTCATCATTACATTAGTACCATCTCTTCATCATTACATTATTACCATAAGTTCATTATTACATTAGTACCATTACTTCATCATTACATTAGTACCATTACTTCATGATTACATTAGTACCATTACTTCATCAT
>JAPSES010000124.1:9523417-9535748 GCA_029822895.1 Maxillicosta whitleyi | reverse complement strand
CCACTGTGTTCCTGCGTCGCAGTGTCCGGTCATGTGATCAGCCTCTGCTGCATTGCTCGTTGATGCCTCTATAATGAGTGTAAATAACTACGGCTTATCTATGTTACATGACTGAACTACAGTTATTCTGAAAACACAATATACACACACATACAAGAGTATCTTTAACATACGAAGGGCCCATACCATTATTATATGTAAAAATTGAATTCTAAACTCAACTGGAAGCCAGTGAAGGGCTTGATATGCTCTCTTTTATTAGTTCCTCTTAATAGTCTTGCCACATTTGAACCAGTTGAAAGCTTTTTAGTGAACCTTTAGGACACACTGCAAATAGGGAGTTACAATAATCTAGGCAAATGCATTAATTAATTTTTCAGCATCGGTTTTAGACAGAATATTCCTAATTTTGGCTATGTTATGCAGGTGTAAAAAAGCTGTTCTGCACTCTTGGCTAATATGAGCTTTAAATGACAGATCTGGGCCAAATAGAACTCCTAAGTTTTTAACTGTAGCACTGGCACTAGCAACTACTTATGTTGTTGTTGTCTGGTCAGTAGATGCTGACGTCATTCTCCTGCCTGCTTACTTTGCGAATGCATTTTCGAATTCTGGTAGCTTTTTTGCAGGGCAGACCATGAAAATGAAGTCAATGAAAATGCAGACTGGATCATTTATTAATTATTTTATTTATGAGTCAAATAATGCAGCCATAAACGAACAAGCCTTTTTGCTAATGCATTAGAATTTTTGAATTTAGTTTTCAAATTTAATTTTGGTAACCATTTGCTGGGGCATGTTTAGAAAATTAAGTCTAAAATGTGTTTTTCTTTTTCTTTTTAATTACGCAAAAGAATGAGCAGTCTTGAGTAAGAAAATGAACATGTAGATTGGACAATTTATTAATCATTTTATTTATGAGTCAAATAACGCATCCATATTCTTAAAATGAAAAAGCATTTCTGCAAATGCACTGTAATTTAGATTATGGTAATATACACAATGGTCTCACACCAGCTAATATCTGTTTTTTGTCCTTGGTTTGAGCAGGAGCCACCCCAATAAAATTGGAATTTATTCCCAGGTTGAATGTAGTCAGTGGTATTTATTGGCAGTAACAAATGAAAAATGTCCACTATTTCTCACCTCTTTTTTTGCCATGACACATACAGCATTTTGGTCTTTGCATCATGTAAGTTGCAACAATGATGAGACTGTGTCAGAGAGCTACTCCTGTTTCAAGAGGATTTGATGGGAATAGACACATTTTACATTCTTTTCTGGTGACTTCATACTGCCAGGTGTGCCAAAAAAGTCATCTACTTACACAGTGAAAGGAGTCAATACTCATACACCTGTGTATTAAAAACCCAGATGTATACAGCAGTTCATCTTTAACTTAAGGGACATAGGGCTGGGAAATCTTCTATCATTGCTTCATATCACTGTAAATGTGTAAATCATGTATGTTCTCTAAATTCATCCACATATTTGATAATTCTTTTATATGGAGATCTACGTCTATATCTTCCTGTCATTATCTTTATTCTACTGTGGTTAAGAGGTGCATCAACTGTCAGTCTCTCATGCAAATCAGTGCTTGCTGCCCCAGTTTGTTTCCTTGCTAGACTTACAGACACAAAAAGGTAGTTCTCTACATTTCCACCTTTGTACAGTGTATAGCTACACTCACATGATATTGCTTTCTCTTATGTGTTCAGGATCCAGATCTTTCAGTACATCATCTATGGCATTGCTTCCTTCTTCTTCTTCTATGCCGTCATACTGCTGATTGAAGGCTTTTACACCACCAGCGCCATTAAGAGGGAGTTGCAGAGTGATTTCAAGACCACCGTCTGTGGACGCTGTATCACCGCCTTTGTATGTCAACATACACAAGAAGCTGAAACAAATTAACACACCCCCTGACCCAGTTTCACTCCAAATTAAGAGATTACTGTAAAACCGACATCCATTGTACTTTATAAGTCAAGATAAGAGTCATCATGAAGGTGTTGCAAAGGCAGCAACACACTAACAACACATAAAACACTCTGAATGCCCTCAAACCCTTAAGCAACTCTGGCACACACTGTCCTTTATGGCCTGATTACACTAATTGCTGCAGACGTCCAGTAAGGTTTGCTTAACCATGGATTGTGTGAATGTGTATTTTGTGGTTCGTGGAATATTTTAGTTTTTTTATTGTAGAAATGCAGTCCAGTTCACTAACTTCAGCTCTTCTTTCTGCAGTTCATGTTCCTGACCTACATTCTCTTCCTGGCCTTCCTCGCCATTTTTGGCTTCACAGCGATCCCTGTTTTCCTTTTTTTCAACATGTGGAATAACTGCAATGCCATGAAGTCTCCTGATGCTAACATTACCTCGCCTGACTCCATCTGTGTCGATGTCAGGCAGTATGGTATGGCACTTGAATGATGAATTGTACACAAACATACAAACATGTTGAACAATCCAAACAAAATGTTCAATTTAACCATTATTAGATGTAGTTGAGATATTGAATTGTCTCATGTATTTTGTATAGAATGTACAACTATGAATCAGCTAAAAGCCTGGATTATAGCCTAGTTCAGATTGTACACTGTGTTACCCGTCTTCAAAATTTAAGATAGATTCCCCTCATCAAAGCAATTTTGTTGAAACATGTCAGCTAGCCTCACTCATAAAAGCTTGTATCCTTGTTTATAGAAGAAAACAGAATGATTTTTGCACTGCTTTCACACACTCACTTAGTTTTATTAGTCAAGTACATAAGGAAGATGAAACTGACATACTAGGGTTTCTGTCCTCTATCTATACACATTTCATATTCTCTAGCTGATTTAAATGTCACTTTCTATGAGAAGAGGTCAAAAAGTACATTTAGATTACTGCGAGATTGATTGGATTTGTATGAAAATCCACCTTCATGCAGTATTACAGCACACTCCTGTGATTGCTTATCTGTTGGCCTAATGTACAGTATGTGACCCACTTTTGAAGGACAGCTGGCCCGCTTACAAAGTAGGATGAGGATCACATATGCTTCACTGGCAGTCATACTACTACAACAAATGAAATATTAACCCCAATTACTGGCAGCACACAAATTATTATTACCAGTTCAGGAGCTGCAGCTAATGGAGTGGTTTGGTTTACTGGTATATTTTCCTCAATGTTTTGTTACCTCATCAAATTTCTAATAATGATACTAAGGCTTCAATAAGAAAATGCCAGAAAATTTGAGTGGAAAAAAATGTCACAATACACTGAAAATAAATATAGATGATACAAAGTTGTTTCATGCCACCATGAAAAACCAAACCTAACATAACAGTTTGGTTGTGTGCAGGAGCGACACATTTGATGGATTCATTGGAAAGTTAGATTTTTCTTAAGTAGTCGTGTGGATTTTTTGATCTCATTGAGGAGAATAAGTTTCTGTTTTGCGTTCATTCTGCAGCCCTGAAAAACTCTTTCACTAGTTATTATTAATTTATTATTATCACTCAGGAACAATAAAATAAAAAGCCCAATACAACATTTCAGGACCAACATACACACTTACTTGGCCAGTGCTGATTACAAGAAGTATATGTATTCACATGACTTAAACAACTTAAATAAATGCTGAAGTAGTTACAAGGCACATGATGCATAAAATAAAAAGTGGAGACTGATTTAAAACACAAACTATGATCTATTCAAAAACCTCTAGTTACCTAAGGTTAAAAACTTAAGAATGCCCAATCATTTAGACATAAAATATGAATATGAAAAGCTAACTTTTGCATGACAATTCCATGTACAACCCATCCATCTACATGGAGGTTTTAACTCTTGGTACTGCCTTACTTATAGTATTTGACAGCATTGTTAAAGCTGTGTCTCACCAGTTTTTATATCCTCCTCTCTCTGCAATCCTTGAATTACAGCATGCTGAAAAGCTACTGTGGGGTTTTTACCCAAATAACATTTCCTGCTGAAGCTTTAAATGATTAATACAGACTGATGCACAAGATAAAAAAGGAAATCTATAATAACCATGTCTGTGAAAATATTTTATAGTGAAGTGGCTACAGTAAGAAAATACCACAAAAACATGTGGTAAAAAAAAAAAATACCACAACAGACACCACGTAGTACCACATAGTAGTAACCCAAAGTAATGAAGTTTGGATTCCCCAAGGCAAGGCCTAAAGAGGCCCACACCACTGCAGCCCTGTTTCATTTAATCCTTATCCAGGAGTGATTCATAATGCCTTCAATCACACTGTCTTGGAGGAGGTAAAGCTTCTTGTCTCACAGCTGTGACATTTTATCATTCTGTTCCTGTAGGTATTATTCCATGGAATGCCACACCAGGAAAAGCATGTGGAGCAACATTGGGAGACATCTGTAACACCAATGAGGTGAAAGGACTTTACTTTTTTTTCTTTTTTCACCTTCCCTCTCCTTTAATCTCTAAAAGACTGCTCTGTTTTTGCTCCACAGTTCTACCTGTCCTACCATCTCTACATTGTTGCATTCGCTGGTGCTGGTGCCATCGTTATTGCATTGGTAAGCTCCTCATGATCCCAATGATAACGTGCTTCTCAAAATATGCACGTTGCCATGGTGGTCTTATCTGTTGCCATAGCAACCCTCCCTCTCATGTTTGTCAGTATGTCATTCTGTGGTTGAGATTTTACCCTGCAGCCTGCTGCCTTGTGTTGTGGGAGTGTGAGTAGACTGGGTCAGTTTTACTCCGAATGTGGAGACATGTGTTTTTATGTCCAGGAAACTAGAGGTACTTAAAAAGTAATAATCTCCTCTCTTTGTGTTGTGCTGGGTTGCACCACACTGTCATAAAACAAACTTATGTTTTTTTCAATTCTGCACACATTACATCTTCTTTAGGAGGCAGAAAGCAATGCCAAACAGTATTACAACAGCCAAACATGAGCAGTTGAGGAAAAATACAATCTCTCTATTTAGAAAATGTTGTGCAGTTTAATGAACATCTATATGAGAAGATGGAAGATGTTTCTATATTATACTGGTCTCCCTAAAACCAACTAGAACTAAAACCAGTGGAAATCCTCCTACGTGTCCAAGTTCTGCATTCAGAATCTTGCATAGGGCATTAAAGTATGGAAGAATTATCAACAATGTTTTACCGAAGTGTTAGGCGTCAACCATTTTTTTCAACATTTTCAAGAGCGTACAAAATGTACGCCTGGGGGGAGGACGTTAATGAGGGATGTACGCTTTTAAAATGTCAAATAAATGTTGATGCCCAAGACAAAAATAGTCTCAGAAGTCATACCAAAGGTAGGATCAAACCTACAATCTCTGGATCTCTAGCTGATTACATATCCACTGCGCCACCGTAGCTTGTTGGTAAATGGTAGATTATGTCCCTACTCACTGCCACTTCACTACAAGTGTCCCTCCAAACGGAGTTCCATCTGCAGCTTTGGAGGGCACTCCTGATTAAGGAGGAGGGCATAAAAGTGACGCCAAATGAGCGGGACGTCCTCGCTACCTTACCAGAAACAGGAAGGAACCATTACCATGGAGATGGACAGATGCGTTGCCTGTGCCGCAGCTGTCATGTGTTCAACAGGTTAAGCAGTGTTCTGTGGCATAGTGGATCGTGACACAAAAAATTTGACCCGATATGCTAATTTTCTCCCAATATACTTATTTTCAGTACAGTGTAGCGGCATTTTGACTGTAATTGTTTGCCCAGATCAAATGTGAAAAATGTTTCACACGCTAAGCACATCGGCCCCAAAAGATAGAGCCAGAATTATATAGGTGGAGCTGCTAACTGAAAGGTATAAACTTTCTACCTGCATACAAAAATTCCCCTTCTGGTACCCTTAAAATTGTCAATTTTTTGCTCAAATTTTAAAAAGCTCCTCACTGGATCTGACAAGTCATTTCCCCTAAGAGATAATTGGTTTGGGACTCCCTTAATACTGCGGGCATCCGCGTGAACACACAAATGGAGGGGTAGTGGATAGAGTTAGGTGATAGGGGCTGGTTTGGGATTGGGTCAATATTGTCAACATTTTATGTTGTATGTGGGGGGTGTTCTGAAAGAGTACGTTTTGTACACTCTTGAAAATGTTGGAAAAAAATGGATGACCCCCTAATGAAGTCATACTGAAAATATGTACTACATACTGGTTTTTTTTTAAGCATTTTACTGCCGTTGAATTTTACTGGTATCTACAGCAATGTATCATATTCTTACAGTAATCAAATGCTTGTCAACTCTCAGTGATGTCAAAAAAAGCTTTGTGATAAAGCATTTTAGAAAATTCAAGATGGTTTTAGATTTTAGAACAGAGGAAGAAAAAACCTCAAGTCAATTTGTCAAGTCAAGTCAACCTCAATTTGTTAACTCAAATTAACATATTTGGAGAAAGGGGATTTCAGTGGACATGAAAGGGAAGAAAATGTGTCATCTGAAAGGGCACTAAAACTGACAGATGAATGTAATGGAGCAGACTAATTATATAGTACTTTAAATGCCAGGAGTTTTTTTTTTTAAACTGAACAGTGTAATCTTCCATAATCTTTATTGGTGACTGGCATGTTTCAACTACTCTTATTGAAGTAGTGTGCATTCAAACTGGAAAAAACATCTCCTAAGTAAGTAGTATGTTAAAAGTAAAACTGTTCTGAAAAGGGCTATAATATTAAGTATATTATTTTTGTCAGAACCCCTTTCATTTTTTAATTAATAGTGTTTTGAGTGCTAAACTCCACCATGTTCACATAGTTTTCCTCCATGTGTGGGATAAATTGATAAGTGACATGAGTCACATGTTACCATGTTAAGTCAGACTCTGATGTTGATATGATTTGAGATTTTAGTTGCATTTAGAAAGGTCTTAAAATTTGTTAAATCTGCAGAAACTGGAATATTAATATTATCTTATCAGTGCTCTCTGGTGGACAGATTGTATTGTGCAAAATTAAGTTTTCCATCATTCAAGTTCATGCATACTGTTTCCTCTATCTAAGTTGCATAATGGAACCCTCCCCACCATCTTTTTATAGATCCACTACCTGATGATTTTGTCGGCTAACTGGGCTTATCTGAAGAGCGCTGCTTCCACACATGAGTATCAAGATATAAAAACCAAGGATGACCAGGATCTGGAGGCTGAAGCACGCTCCAAGGAGGGCCAGAACTCCTCCTCCTATTCATAAGGACAAGCAAGCGTCTCTCAACTCCACTCATTTCCTCCCACACCTCGACCCCCACCACACCCAGCGCCACCCCCCCCCCCCCCTTCCATAAAATAAACCATCTCAGTCATGTTTTAACATCCCCCAATCTCCTGATTCTCCATCTTCTCCCCTTCCCCCAAGTAGAAGGGAAGAAAATTGAGGATCATGAGCAATGGCAGGCGTAGATGGAGGTAGATGCTTCAGAACAGGAGAGCTCACTCTGTCCTTGCCCCTTGGGCTGAGCTCAGGTACGATATCAGGTTCAGAAGCGTCTCCTCCCCCGCGCTGTTGGGGTGGCGGCTCGTGAACGTGGCCCGGCTGTGATGGCCTCGCGTCCTGAGCCTCTCAACACACAGCTTGTAACAACCTAAAAAAAAACATTGTTTGCTGTCAGCTTCAGCCACAGAGAAGCCAGACAGTGACCAACATCCTCTGTTTTTTGGTGTTTTATATGCATATATATATATATATATGAATATGAATATATTGTGCGAATGTGTACGAATGTTGTTTTTTTTAATACTCTGAAAAGTATGCCAGGTTCTAATATGATCTTTATGTTTTCGTGCTTATACGTTTCTCTCCTTTACTTTAGTCTCCATCTTTAACTTTTTATTGCTAATGCTTAATACATTATTGCACTATTTAACAAACAAAAAATTAGCGAGAATGAAAACCTTTTAAAATACAAAGCACCTCCAGCCCCTCTCTTATTTGGTGTCTCAAGGATTATCGTGCATTTATATAATCAGTTTATTTAACCACAGAGAAATAGATATGGAAGACCAGAGGTGTAGCAAATCTTTAATACAGGAATGGATTAGCGTTTTGGAAAATTAGCTTTGTATTTGTTGTTTAACGTTTGGCAAATATTTGTCAAAAATGTCAATGAATTCTTTTGATGACCTGTATGTTTTTTGTTACTTCCTTCCTCGGTCTCTAACATCGACACACACCTCAGGTATCAAACTAAATCTGAGTTTTTTTTCCAAAGCTTCACCATTGTAACACTTAATCTTACTGGACTGGTACACTGTCTTGTGTGGATTATACAGTGAAATGTAACTGTTCTCTCATTTTCTAAAAAAAAAACAAAAAAAAACAATCTCTCGTTTTGCCACCTGTAAATAGCTGAAACACCCTAAAAGATCTCTCAAGTTACACCCACCCCACCCCAAACGGGGAGAACACAATCAGTGTTTTGCCATGTTCTTCTATTGTTTCCCACAAATATATGTAAATGTACCCTTTGAGATTATGTGTTTAGCACTCAACTAGTTCTGCATTTGATATAATAATTGTAATGTAACATCATAAATGATATGTCGTGAGAGGGATTCAGTGATATGATGGATTGAGGTGCTTGTGACGTATACATTTTAAAAAACATGAAAAAAAGGAAATTGATTTTTAATGTTTTATCAATTTTAGACAGCTGAGTTCTTCTTCTTGTGATTCATTAATGATTTAAAAAAAAATTTTTTTTTGGGATTGTTTTTCAATAGCCAGCCAAATGAGCGATTCTGGAATCCCGTGTCGCTTTTTTTTCTTTCTTCTTCTTGTCACTTTTTATTTGTCATGTCATGCCTCTCATATGCTCCACAGAGACTGTTTTGGATGTTTACACTCTGAATAAAACAAGTCAGGAATTTTCATACATTAATTTTATAATCAGATATTGTTTTAATAATCATAAACTATATTCTATATTGATCATTACTGGTTAATTTATTCTCTACAACACAAAAGAAGACAAATTTTTAATCTTTGATGAGATGAAGCATGTCAGTATTGTCCATGTGTGCAGCTGTCTATTCTGTATAAAAAAGGACTATATTGCCATGTGTGTTATGTTTGATAAATATACGTGCTTTGCCGCCAGGTTGATGTAAGGCAAACTTCAATTTCCTATAGGACGATGCGTGTCAGGGTGTTGTTGTTTCCTTGTTATTTGCATGAAGGAGACATGACTGTGTCTTTGCAGTTTTTCAGGTGATGTGTAGTCAATTGTACTGACAACTATGGTAGGCGGTGTTTGCCCCCCCACCCTCCTCCTCACTCTCTTGCCCCACTCTTCCACTCTTTTCTAAAGAAAACTCCATTGTACTTTGATGGCATTGTAGTCCCTGTAGGTGTTTCATTATGGTTTTATTTTTTAAGTTGGAAATAGTTCTATGACTCCAATATAGTGATGATTTTTGTAACCTTCTCTAGTAAAACCGATATTTTTTATTATCGTGACACTATTATCTGCTGCCTCTTTTTTTGTGTCTGTTTGAATTTTTTATGAAAAAATAATGATATTAAAGGTATTGGTGGTCATTTTAGTACATATATTTTCATGGATGTTAGGAAAATCAAGTGAGGTTACCTTATATTCAGACATATCAAGTTAGCATTCTCTCCACTTGCTGGAAAGAAAAATAACAAAATAGTCTGTCATTGTGCTGACTGTTGCACACTAGTCAACAACTTTTTTCAGCAGTGAAACAGGTAGCCTAGCTGTCATCTTGCTGCAGAATCCAGAGATACAAAGAGAGAGAAAGTAGGGCCAAGTGATTACAATGTGTAACTTTTTCATGGACACTGGTTTTGTGATGCAAATAAATCACTCTTTTGAACACATGCTGTCTTTAGAAGAAAAATGTTTTATTTTAGTGACCCCACAAACTTGCCGGACTACTTGCGTTTCGACCAACACTGGACCAGAACTTGGCTCACAGGACACTGTTGGGGATAAGTCAGTGTGACTGTACTACACTGATGACGGGGATGTCATACAGATTCATGTCAAAAATCCTGAACTATCCCTTTAAGTAGCTGGAATAGGCTCCAAGTGACCCTAGTGAAGATAACGTGGTTTTAGAAAATGAATAAATGAAAATAGCCAACAAAATGAATAGCATAAGAATTAAAATAACAATATTGCATTTGTTTAACTTAGTATGTAGTAGTTTTAGGATTTTATAGCCTTAGTGTCTTGAAAACTTGTCCATCAATTAATCACAATGGCAGTACACTGATGAAATATTTATAAGTTCCATTGTAGTTCTTTGTAGTAAGACACTGCACCTGCATAATGTGGGTAAAATGTGTTATGTGCAATATTAATATTTCAATAATAATATAAAGTAATATCCACTAAAGAATTTGGTCTAGACCAGTTCTAAATGTTAAGTGTGAAATCTATCCCTATGAAAATAAAATTTCATTGATTGATCGATCAATCGATTGATCTTTCATTTTTAGGATGTATTTTGATGAAGGGCTATTGGCAGACAGAAGGCCAGCATGGGAAACCTACAAGTGCACTTTCTGCGAAAGAAGGCAAGGCAAGTTTATTTGTATAGCACATTTCAGCAACATTCAAGGTTCTTCACAGAGGACACTGAAATATGACAGGGAAAAAGAAACATTCAAAACATTATAAAAGAAACATTTAAAATGTGATTAAAAACAGCAACTAAGAAAATAACATAAAATCCCCCCAAAAATAATGACAGTTGCAGTGCGAAGTTTCAAAACACAATATCAAATTTAAAAAGTCAAAAAGCCTTTCAATCAAAGGCAGCAGTGAACAGGTGAGTCTTTAACCTTGACTTAAAAGAACTCAGACTCAGTAGATCTAATATTTTCTGTTAGCTTGTTCCAGATATACAGAGTATAGAAACTGAATGCAGATTCTCCATGTTTAGTTCTGACTTTTGGAACACAGAGCAGACCTACACCTGATGATCTGAGTGGTCTGGATGGTTCATACTGGACTAGAAGGTCTCTGATGTATTTTGGGCCTAAACCGTTTGGTGCTTTATATGCAAGTAAGACAGTTTTAAAGTCTATTCCTTGAGAGACAGGGAACAAGTGTAGAGACCTCAGAACTGGACTGGTGTGGTCCACTCTCTCAGTCTTAGTGAGGACTCAAGCAGCAGCATTCTGGATCAGCTGCAGTCACCTGATAAACTACTAGAGAAGTATTCTTTAGAAGCATCAGCAGTGCCTTTGTTTACAGGTGGAGATGAAGTACTTCATGGAGTTCAAGCAAGTGCCAAAAAAACAGGTGAAGTGATTTAGAAAAAAAGCAGTGGTGGAGAATCCTAGCTGCATAAAGTAAAAGTTCTGCTTTGTATATGTTCCAACTATTCACTAAACCAGCCCATTTTTATGATTACAACTTCTCATCCAGGTAGATGGGATAATTAGTGGAACCACCTGTGTTAAGTCTAAGCCTGTGTTAAACCAATATATGGTAGGCCTTTTATTTTATGGAGCTGTAATTCTCCACCACTGGAAAATAGAAACCCACTAAAAAATTACTAGGCCAATAATACAATTAATGTTTAACATCCTACATTCATTTGTATTTAACATCCTTTCGCTGATGTACTTTCTGAGTGTCTCCAACAAATTTCTTGAACACTATTCCCTTGATTCTGTTCAAATTTGACATATGTGTTCCTTACCACTAGGAGTGTAGTGCACAGCTTGATTACAAATAATTCTACAATAATGATGGGCTACAGGTTTCCTCAATCTGCCAATGAGAGCATAATATATGTAATATAATGCCACCTGTTCTCTCAATTACTGTATGTCAATAACTTTTAGTTTTCTGAAAATTTGACACGTGCGCCCTCTGATGGACACACTGACAAACTACAGCAGTATTTTGGAGGGGTTTTTTCTAGGTTTTCAGAATCAGAAAGGTCTTTGTTGCCAAGTAAGTTTGCACATACAAGGAATTTGTTTTGGATTTTTTCTGCTGTGTATTGCTGAACAATACACATGTAAAAAGAACGTACTTAAGAAGAGTAGTGCTGTACATAGTGCAGAGTATGCAGTACATAGTGCAAACTGATTTGTACATAGTGCAGATTGTTGACTGGATTTGATCCCATTACCTCTCACAATTTTACCTTAAGCAAAAATTATCTAGCACTTCTCATTTCTTGATTATGTTATTCATACTTTTTATATGTTGCACTATGTATCATGTGTATCTATGTATCATATGTATCTATCTAGATCTAGATAGATAGATAGATAGATAGATAGATAGATAGATAGATAGATAGATAGATAGATAGATAGATAGATAGAT
>JAPSES010000124.1:9511989-9523317 GCA_029822895.1 Maxillicosta whitleyi | reverse complement strand
GTGTGTGTGTGTGTGTGTGTGTGTGTGTGTGTGTGTGTGTGTGTGTGTGTGTGTGTGTGTGTGTGTGTGTGTAGACACTTATGACTCTGCCTTAACTCTATGTATGAATGAGATTTATTGTACATGTTTGGACCATAGTTGCCCCTTTTTTCACTTACACACATTATTATTATTATTATTATTCACATTAAATAATTAACAAGTGATGCCAAGCACAATAAACACATATTGTCTTATGTAAGCATCAATCCAGCTGATTCCACCATGTCAATGTGTTTGCTGTTGTCAGCATATCAATTGCTTCTCTATATGTGCCGAGTTTGAAATAAATTTAAACAAAATTGATGTTTTTATAGGCATTTGAAATTTCATCCATTTTAAATGAATAGGAGAAGAAAAAATATCTTTTAAAAAAATCATTAAAAACTTGAACTTTGTCCTACTTTCCCCAAAGTGTCATCAGATCTATTCTGGGTCACTGGCAATTTATAAACCCAATTTATTATGAGATCACCTCATAGTTTTACTGCTACAGACATGTGAAAGTTTGCCCAAATTAGTAAATGGGGGTGAAAAAAAATCTAAAAATTCATTAAAAAAAATATATAAAGTATATCCAAGTTTTCCAAAAATAGTAATAGTAGTAATTCAACTATTAATTATATTGCTACAGACATTTGAAATTTCACTCATTTTAAGGAAAAGGGAAAAACAAAAGATTTTTAAAATCCATTTTTAAAAAATTTGAACTTTGACCTATTTTTCCCCCAAAATGTAATCAGATCTATTCTGGGTCACTGGCAATCTATATTCGTTACTTGGTAGGAATTCAGCCAATAGTTTTGTTGCTAGAATAACATCATTTGTGAAACACAAGATACAAGAACACACAAGGAGTGGCCCAGTTTATGCCTGAAGTGCAGGAGGAAACGTCTCGTCTGCAGTGTGGAAACCACAGCCTCTGCTCAGAGGAAATGTCAAGGCTGTCGCTTCACATCAGCCCTCAGGATAGCAGCCACTGAGAGCTTCTCCATGTTTTTCCCTCACTGATGCATCAAGGTGACTCACGCACACATTAAGGTGCACATGCAACAGCTCATGGGCTCATGCTCTGCACATGCACTGCACAAGGGAGTGTCACACTTTATTTCACACTTGCTGTCAGTCAACACCTCAGAGTGAAGATAATCTCATCGAGTCACAATGAATCAGTGTGACACGGTGGTGTGCTGAGCTCTGCTCTGCTGTTTGTGCAACTGCATTGATTCTGTGTAATGCATTGGCAGATGCATTTACAAGCAATGCTGAACATCAACACCATTTAGACACATTGATTGGGGCCCCACCTTGGGCCAGACTGATAGAATATGTCTGGGATAATAAACCCTTGTTATAGACAGGTAGCATTGCATGCTGCTGAAAAACCTCATCTCTAATATAGGACCATGCCCGCTCTCTGTCCCACTGATTTTTAACAAGCCAGCTGTGTATTTATGCATCACTTTGATGGTGTAATTAGCATCTACACAACCACTGAACGGACCAGTCCTCAGAATCTGATGTAATCATTTATGCATCAAGACAGCTTGCATTGAAGAAGAAGTAAAAGCTTTTGAATTATTTTAGTGCTTCCTGCAGCCATCAGCTCATGTGTGTTCTGCATTTTGTATGATCATTGAGATGCTATAAAAGTTTGCTCCTGCTTTCCCACTGAAGCTCTGAACACTGAAAGCATCTGTGAACACATTTCACAAAAAGGACACAATCTGTAAAATTTCTTACATTTTTTTATAATATGCATAAAAACATGATAAATATATAGATAGGCTTCAAAAGCTGCAAATCAACAGTCAACATTCTTCATATTCAACTTTGATTAAATATTTTTCCCAAAATAAAAAAAGAAATGAGAATAAACGTTTCCAGTGCAGTGGTTCCAGTGATGTGAGGTAAAGAAAAAAAAGAGGAAATATGGAGGCAAATAAAAGCAATCATAAAGCTTCTATTATTACGTAATAACATTATGCAATAATAGTAATGTATATGCTTCAGTCTTCTTTAAGTTAGGATAATCTTTAGTTTCATCCACATGATGATATGGGAGTCCCTGGGCGCTTTGACAGCTGTGTAGAATTACACTCTGAAGTCACATCCAATGAGCTCACATACATACACACACACACACACACACACATGACCTTAACTTATAATATAGCAGCGCATACCTCAGTGCCTCGGAGCAGCATCGCCATATGTTGCTCTAAAAAACATGTGTGGTCCACATTTGTATCTAATGACCACAAACAAAGCACAAGACACACAAGTGATGTGCTCATATCTCCATGTTTGCAGCAGTAAACAATGACATAATCATCAGACATACAACTTGGACAGGAAGCTTGGAAAATTACACAAAACGGCTGCCAACAAACATCTTCCTTCCTGTTCTGTCCTCTTGTCTGTTTGCATGCCTGCAGCAGAAATGGCCAAAACACGGCAGATATTTCAGAGCCTATTAGAGACAACGGTCAGGTCTTAACACGTGGTTCATGGTGGATACATCCCGCTTTACTAGCAATGCCAAACATCACCCCTGGGCAGTAGTTGCCATGGAAATCCACAGCAGACCCAGTGTTTGTCTCTGCCAGTGAGGGATAAAAAGATAATTGACTTGGTCAGGTCTGAGGAAACAGTGTGCACAGATAACACAACACACATCCAACAAAAGAACACGCACACTGAATGAGCTTCATAAACAGGAGGATTTGAATGACTTAAGAGCAGAGATGGTCACTGTAAAGAAATAATTTCACTGTAAACACCTCTGACCATCTTTGTTCAACTGAGTGTAAGTTCAGACACACGCAAAAAAAAAAAAAAAGAAAGAAAAACATTTACCGCCAAGTTAGAATAAAAAGTGTTAAATTACAGAACATTTTAGTTATAGTTTACTTCAGTTATAGTTTTTATTTATTATCTGAAGACTGTTTTGCTGCTTTTGGTATAAAATGTCATCAATATGCTAATAATGCTATAAATAGCAACACGATATCAATGATACAAAGACATTGGTGCCTATTTTACTTCACTGGCATTTGCATTTGCTGGCATTTGTGCATGCATATGTGTCTTAAGGTCGCACCACAGCATTGCAATCAGGTTGAAGTCTAAACTTTTCTTTTTTTGTTTTTGGTCATTCTATTGTAGATTTGTTGATGTATCTGGGTCCTGAGGCTGCAGAATAAGCCCAAACCATCACTCTTCCAACATAGTGCTTGACAGTATGAGCTCTTGAGGTTTATTTTATTTTATTTTTTTCTTTCCTGAGTTTTAAGCATGGTATCTGCCCTCGGGGTGAATTTCCTGGGACATTCAATCCTGAGAAGACTGGCCACTGTCTCTATTGTCTTACAGTTGTGTATAATCTTTCTCACTGAGGAATAATGGCTCTAAAGAGCCTTAGAATGCTTCTCAGATCAATAACCAGTAACAGTTGCTTCTCTAAGCACAATAGCTATTCTTTCTGGCTTCATATTAACACAGACCTCAACGTCCCAGACCAGCAGACTCCAAAAACTTCTGCCTTTATAGAGGTGGTCACACCAGCTGATGACCAATAAATGATAATGATAATCTGAGCAACACCTGGCTGCTACTTACCCTCTAAATTCATACAGAAGCAGTAAAAATAATATTTCACAAACTGTTTCAGTATTTTTGACATAATTTTTGTTACCAAAGTATGTCACACTGTAACATATCATGTATTGTTATTCATCTTAGACTGCATTTACCTAGTGAAGCCTAGACTTTTTTTCTTTTTTTTTTAGTTCTAATGCACAAATTCTTAGAAGGGTCAAAGAGATCATGATTATATAGTGAACTGTTATATTAATAGTTTTGCTTACATTCAATAAATGTTAAGTGAATAGTTTATACCTAATCGCTGACTCACTCATATTTGTATTCTACATATATGATAAAATTATTCCAGTTTCTTAATCTTAACTTGGATTAAGTATCTTGCAAATAATTCCACTAATTCCCTAACAACATTTATGGAGATTAACTGTAAACCATCACTGCAGTATTAGTCTAATGATAGCTGCAATAATCTTTGAATTATCCTTATTTTGCTTCATATACACATATTCATGCTTATCGACATTCAGTGTATCCACATTACATTTGCACATGGGTGCTAACAGAGCTTAAACAATGGCATAAGTCCATTCAGCAGGCATTAGTCCATCAATCCCTTAGTTAAATAGGCTGGTGCTAAAGACTCTACACATGCCTTTAGTGGAAACCTGCAGCCAGATGGCCAAATATAGACAAGAGTTTATAGTCTCAAAACACAGACCCAATGGCTTTAACAAAGAGGGAAAAAAGATTTTCCGTAAGGACAGCACGCATCTGAGCGCCCAACCCCAGGAAGTGACTCAGCAGCAGCTGTTGCTATGGGTTACCAGGCAGGACACTCGTAGGACAGACTCAATGCTGACACATCTGACCCCCCTTCCCCCTCTATATCTAAGGCAGTGGATGATGACTCCACCCCATCTGCTGCTCCACCTTAAATCCCCCATCACTTTCTCAGGATGCAGTCCTGCGCCAAGCATGTGGAGAGAAATGGGTGTTGGGAGGAGGTAATCCCACTGAGTGAGGATGTAGACTGCTAGGCCTCAGCCTAGTCTACTTCTCTCAACAATAGCCCACTAACCTCCACATCTACCCCTCCTCCTTGATGGCAGATTAATGCCTTATTAACAGCAACTGACTTAACACCAATCCACTTACACTAACTAACATGTAAGATTTGCAGACTGGGACATTAGCTGAGATCAATCATGGAACTGTTGGAGGAAAAAGCTGAGAAACTTTGCCTCCTTTTCCCCAGAATAAACATATGTATTACATACAGGATAAAAGCTGCTGCGTTTGAAGGCTTAGGGATTTGTTCAGTCCATTCATGTCTCCTAACATTGCTCATGTCCATATTTCATTGGTATAAATGCATGCCATTTACAGGAAATGTCAGCTATGTCATTCTAATGCCATTAAGACTTTGTAGGCGGTGGCTAATTTAGGGCGAAGGCAGTTTAGTACGTGAGGCTGAGTAAATCTCCTGCTGAGGCTACACCCTGTACTCTAGGTCAGCTGTCCTATAAGCCACTGCTCACAAATGTCTGATAAGCTGCGGAATGTAACTGATAAAACTGTGTTCCTTCCTTATCTTAACACTTTTTACAGGATTTTAAAAAGAGCATACAGGTTAACTTGGATAAATAGCATTATACTTGACCATGCAGCTAATCTGAAGCAACCTGAAATGATTGAAATCCACGTACTGTATTCTCCAATGAGCCCAACCTATTTCCTGCATTGCTGGACTGTGCAGTTCTCATGGCTTGACATTGTTAGCAGTAATTACTGGATTTAAAGTGAGCACATACTGACAGTAGTGTGCACAACTTCTTGAAGCAAAGACCTTCATGACAGGTGGTCTAACAAGCTGCTTTCATATCCATTTGTCTCTCTGTGTGCACAAAAATTCATCTCCTTCTCAAGTAAATCCCAACTGCAGCAAGATTGCTGCAGGCACTTTAAATATAGCATAGTCACATCCTTTAACTAATACTACTGAATTGAGACTAAGAGACTGAATGTGAAATTAAGAGGAGGCTACATTTTTCAACAAAGATGGTGTTACAATGTGCTGCAATGCACATTCTTGAGAATTTGTGTGGCACTGCCAGAAAAAGCATTAACAAATTCTTAGTAACAAATTCTTTTTTATTACAACATTTCACGGTTTTCCATTTTTCATTATGGTGTGTGGCAGAGTAACATGACTGCTGGGACTTTACAAAACTCTAAAGAATTTTGATCTACAGTGGAAAGTAAACACATGGAATCAATAGCTAGTATTTTTTTCCTTTTCCTCATTTGAGCAATTCAGAGATCGATTGTGACACAAAAGCTATCCCAAATCACTCCGAAGAAGGGCAAAGGTATGATACAATTCATAACATCATTGTAAGGTTCATTTGAGTATCTTCCAGATCTAGATGGAATCCGTTACATTTTTCTTATCCTTGTGTAAAAAAAAACAAAAAAAAACAGAAACATTGTGACACACAACATTATCAATTTTTGGGGCATTTCCATTTTGGCCAGCGTACATAAAAAGTTGTGTATTTTCCGAAAATTAGAAGACAAAAAACAATAAAAACAAAAAGCTTGACGCCTCAGCTTTGGCGCAAAAGCAGCTACACAGGAAGTTGGGTCGTGGTGGTGGTGGTGGGACGATGCTGGCCTTTCCGAGATGCAGGCCACGCCCTGTCCCTCAGGAGTCACTGCCATACAACAATGTTGGTGGTATCAAGCAGGAGACGTGCACCTCTAGGTGGGTGCATCTTCTGTCTTCAGTTCCCATCTCCCGCATCAGACAGATCTTCCTCATCTCCCAACATTCAGACGAGCACGTCACATGATGGTGGTAAATATCTGGGTGATGTTTTTTTGAGGGGGCAGGGACCGACTGCTCTAACAGAGGCATCATCTGTCCGCAGGCTGTGCAGCTTGGTTATTGTTGTCATTTCATAATTTCGGTTACAAAGTTATACAGCTAAAAGAGGTGACTGAAAACAAGGCAATGCAATGGGGGGAAGGGAGGTGTACAGTGCATGATGGGAGGGATGGGCTTCACGACGACGCTGCTGCCTTTTCCTGTTCAATGGCTGTGGACCAAAAAAGAGAAAGAAAAAGTGTAAGACTTCCACTGAACTGAAGACAATTATGTTGAGCACAGACACAGTGAGGAATGTGATGTAATGTATCAACATCACCCACTCCCCCATCCCCCACTGTGGCCGCAGGAATGTGAATCTTACTTTCTTTTGAAGGCAGGGGATTCTTCTCCTGTGTCTCTGTCTTCTTCAGTTTGCTCTTGTCAAAGGTTTGAACCTCTGAAATGTCGGGCTTGTCACTCATGGTTGCAGATAGTCTGTAAGATGAGGGACAAAACAGCTTGATAAATGCTCTCTTACACTTTATGTACAAAATCATATGCACAGGTGCTTACCACTACATAAAGCCTGATTATCTAATGTGTATGTCTACAGCTAAGCATCATGTCTTTAAGCACTAAGGTGGTTTACACTAGCTGGATCTGTCACAGGGCGTTGCCTGAAGCCCTCTGTGAAAATCACAGTGAACAGAAATCATTTGTTCACTTGAGCTACATGCGCAACACTTTTCCATCTAATGTGTGCGGCTGTGTCCGTCTCCTTTTGTTCGCCTGCGGCTCTGCCCAGCGTCATTTGACTGCCATCCGTGCGGTTATCCAACACTCATCCTGGGGTGTTGCACACAGGGGACACACTGCACAGACAATGAAGCCCGTCCAAGGCGTTCAGACCAGACATTTACATAACAATGGGAGCTCCCATGCTGGGCAGTACGAGAAAGGGGTCCGGATTGGCAAAAAAAAAAAAAAAAAAAAAAAAAGATTTGTCCAGTGGTGAGAGATTATTCTGTTAAAATATCAATAGAAGCATCAACATAGTCAAAATTTTCTAAATGTTGATTTATGAATGTCCGTTGGGGTTTTCCACATGGACGTTGTGCATCCGCAAATTCACTTGTCACGTACTTCTCCCCCTGGGGCTCAATCTCAAGGAACCACCGCCCAGATTGGCCTTTTGCCTATTCACGGTCCAAAAATCCAAGTTCAACGCCAAAATCTGCAAATACGCGCAGATTCTCCCATTATATGGTCTCCCACACACGCAGAGCGCAGTGGAACCGCTGAAGGATCATCTAAATAACGGAAACAGGCGCATGCGGCTCGACCACAACGACAACAAAGGAAATAGCTTGATGTGAATAGACCTTGAAAACAGTCATACCCTGATGCCACATTCCGCAATTTTCTGACCTTTAAGAATAAAATCAAACGTACTATATACGATAAAAAAAAAAAAAAAATAGTATTATGTGAATTGATGTCCTTGATCGATTTGGCACAACATTCCTGGTGAATGCTCCCTCTTCTTACTCACTCATCTGCCTTACAGTTTAGGTCCCTTCATGCTGAAGACAAAAAAAAACAAAAAAACAAATACGTTATTTAGTGACTAGGGCTTACCGAAGAGTCGGTTTACGTCTGGAAGGTCTCTGGTCAGCGCGTTGCAGCAGTAGTGGCGTGTCTTAGCGCAAGCATTACATATAGCCAGGAATATGCTAATGATGTCTGACATCACCAGCTCCGTCTTCTGTGTCCGCCTGGTGGACAGACACGAATACTCCAGCTTCACTAAGACAATTCAAAGAAGCCTCAAATTATTCATTTTCCCATTGGACACTGATGTAAACATATGAAGTATATGTGCGCAATTGTGTGGAGGAGAAGCGCCTCATATCTGTAACCCATCAGCGGGGCGTTCATTCTCTAAAGTTCATAATTATTGTATCTGTGTTAACTTAACAGGAAAAATTACTTCAGCTAGTTTATCAGCTAATGGCTCTTGTGATTTCAGAGAAACAGTTTGGCGTTGTTTTGGCTACATATTACATTATTAACGGGCTCCTCCTGGTGGAAACTACAAGTACTACTCTTGACATTTCTCCAACCAGACTGCCACTACGAGTGTAGTGAATCAAGAGTGATGAAATTTGATTTGAAATATATTAAATTAATCATCAATTTACACACCAGCTGAAACAGCCCAATATAGTGCTCTGCTTTATGTGTAGTTGACCTTTGACCTCATCATATAAATCCAATGACTAAGTCCCTTCTGCAACAAACCCATTTTCTTCAAGACAATTAGGCTGGTAAAAAGTAGGGCCATGGTTTGGAAAGATGGTACAATACATATAACTGTGTAAAAAAAAAAAAAAATACACAGCTGTATGGGGAAATAAATGAGTGGAAAAAAATTCCTTTTTATGCAGAACAGTAGGCTCAGAGTATATATTTAAATTTACAGCTTTAAAACCACTTTCCCTGAAAAACCTTTACATGTAAATGACAGTGCTATATTTACATTTTCTTACACCATTACTATTTAAGAAGTTAATGTATTCAGTTCACCTTGTTGCCTAAAATATACACTACCATTCAAAGGTTTGGGGTCACTTTTTTTTTTTTTTTTGAAAGAAAACCATTGTTTTTTTTCATTGGAAATAACTGTAAACGAATCAGAAATACACTCCATACACTGCTAATGTGGTAAATGACTATTCTAGCTGCAAATGTTTGTTTTTTGGTGAAATATCTACATAGGTGAATAGAAGCCCGTTTCCAGCATCTATCGCGCCAGTGTTCTATTGGTACCATGTGTTTTCTCATTGCGTCAGAAGGCTAATAGATGATTACAAAACCCTTGTGTCCCTTTAGTATAGCTAAAACAGTTTATCTGGTTAGAGAAGCAATAAAACTGACCTTCCTTTGAGCAGGTTGACGATCTGAAGCATCACATTTGTGGGCTCAATTAAACACTCAAAATGGCCAGAAAAAGAGATAAGAACTTTCTTGTGAAACTCAACTATTAACTCACTTCTTAGAAATGAAGGCTTTTCATGTGAGAAATTGCCAAGAAACTGAATATTTCCTACAACGGTGTCTACTATTGCCTTCAGAAAACAGCACAAACGGGCTCTAACCAGAGTAGAAAGAGAAGTGGGAGGCCCCACTGTACAACTGAGCAAGAAGATAAGTATGTTAGAGTTTCAAGTTTGCGAAGTAGACACCTCACCTGGAAGCTTCATTAAATAGCACCTGCAAAACACCAGTGTCAATATATACAGTGAAGAGGCGACTCCAGAATGCTGGCCTTCAGGGCAGAGTGGCAAAGAAAAAGCCATTCCTGAGACTGACCAATAAAAGAAAATTAATATGAGCCAAAGAACACAGACATTGGACAGAGGAAGACTGGAAAAAAGTGTTATGGATGGATGAATCCAAATTTGAGGTGTTTGGGTCACACAGAAGAACATTTCTGAGACTGGGTTTGCTTTGGTGGGAGATTTGTTCAGGGTTAAATGAATTTTGAACAAGGAAGGCTATCACTCCATTTGGCAAAACCATGCCGTACCCCGTGGACAGCGCTTGATTGGAGCTAATTTCATCCTACAGCAGGATAATGACCCAAAGCGCACCTCCAAACTTTACAAGAACTATTTAGAGAAGAAGCAGGCAGTTGGTATTCTGTCTGTAATGGAGTGGCCAGTGCAGTCACCAGATTTAAACTGTAATGAGCTGTTGTGAGAGCAACTGGACTGTATGGTACGCAAGTAGTGCCCATCAAACCAATCCAGCTTGTGGGAGGTGCTTCTATCCAACGGTATGTATAGTGTAAAGGGCTTGTCCAGGGGTTCACCTAGGATTCGAATTGGCAGCCTTCTGCATCAAAGTCTGCAGTGCTAACCACTAAGCTATGCAGTCTCTTCTAGAAGTGTGGGGTGAAATTTCTCCTGATTACCTCAACAAATTAACAGTGAGAACGCCCAAAGTCTGCAATGCTGTACTTGCTGCAAATGGAGGATGCTATGACGAAAGCAAATTTTGAAGGAAAAATTATATAAACACAAATCATTTTTTCTAACCTTATGTCAATGTCTTGACTATATTTTCTATTCATTTTACAACATGATGGTAAATAAAAGTATGACTTTTCATGGAAAACATAAAATTGTCTGGGTGACCCCAAACTTTTGAACAGTAGTGTAGATCAATAATCCTTGTCAAAAAGACTGTAAGAAACTAGATGAACTTCAATCTTTCAATATAAGTGCTTAAATATTTACTGATAATACCAATTTTAGTAGATCATGTGCAAATACCACTTGCACACAAACTACAGCTGGATAATTAATCAAACTGTCAGCCAGCTCAACTACAGTAAGTAAAGTAGAGGTGCCATGGTGCTACTTTTAGTATTTTTTTTTTAATCCTAAAGCGTGTCTATAAATTGTCAGTCTATGCATCTTTATTTAAAGCAAAGTAGATCAAAATTCCAACAGTCCATAATAATCACAATGAGTTTTCACCAAATCTTGCAGCCCTACTTGCAAGTTGATTGTACATTCACATTTATCCAATTTCATGCATACACATGGTTTATTCTACAATTCCATTTAACCTTTGTGTGTCCCTGATTTACTCAAGCCAAAAATGTAACTGCTATAAAATTGTTATTTTTTAATCATAACCTCAAACCACTTCAGCTCTGCTCAAAACTACCAAAATGGGAGTGGGTTTTTTTTTTTTTTTTTGAGGACATTTTTGACACCGACCCCAGAAATAAGTTTCAGTAGGTA
>JAPSES010000124.1:9485288-9502890 GCA_029822895.1 Maxillicosta whitleyi | reverse complement strand
GCTGTTCTTATGGATAGTTTGTTGTTATATGGAGAGAAAAGGTGCATTTTTTAATACTTTTGCCATGAAGTTATTTGGGTAGTGGCTCAAAACTAGTATAACATTTTCTGTCTTTCTTTTTCAGAAAGGTCAAATAAAGGAGTTTTATATTTTTTCCTATTCAGGTGCTGTGCTAAAGTCTTATAATATGATGAGACTTCTGTATGTAATAATTTTATGATTGTAAAATGTTGTTTATGTGACAAATTCAAGGTGAAAGAAAGAAAAAGAAACACCTGAACAAAAGTTGCAAGAGGATTACTTAACCATGTGTGACATTGAAAAGCCTGCACATGTAGTTTTGGTCAGTTTTTATTGTATTTTCCCCAAAT
Organism: Maxillicosta whitleyi; assembly: GCA_029822895.1. NCBI lineage: Eukaryota > Metazoa > Chordata > Actinopteri > Perciformes > Neosebastidae > Maxillicosta > Maxillicosta whitleyi. The sequence goes on along the minus strand of JAPSES010000124.1, from coordinate 9,502,519 downwards.
GTTATTGGAGATATTTTAGATCTGATCGTTTCTAAAGGTTATGGGCTAAATTTTTATGAATTCAGGTAACACACTGACTAACTTATGGATAGATTTCTCATTAATGGAGACAAAGAGGCTCTTCTAAATTTAAGAAAATCTTGTTTTTTAGAGTAGATTTTTTTTTAATTGATATTGTTCCTTGAATAAATGTTGAATATTTAGATGGATTCTTCAAAATTTTGATAATTACACCTTCTTGAACCATCATTTTGCCAATATTTGTCTTTTTCCCCAACTGATTTTTATAAAAATTCCAAACACAATAGAAATGCTTGTCATGTTTAGACAGTAAGTGCAACGATTTTGGTCAATCTCATGTTTTTCTACTATTTATACTGCAATAATCTGCACACAATTATTAGATATGTGGTGTAAATAACAAAAATGGCAAATAAATGTTAAAATGTACATTTATAGCATTTCTCTTTTATTTACAAGTAATGTCGTCTCCTTGTTCATTTATGTATCTGTTGCCACAATTATAAACACTGATGACTAATGAATCTCAACATTTGTTCAATTTCAACACATCCATGCAGTTCAATGAATCAAAGTCTGATTCATCATTCAGGCCTGATTGTTTGCCCTTTTCTTTTCAGCAGGATAGAAGAAGAGGAGGTGATTCAATAGTTGCTGCTACTGCTGTGGCTGCTGCTGTTTGGACTTTGACTAAATCCACTTGTAATATCAGGTTTTGTAATTAGATTTACCACTGAAAGAGGAGTCAGCTGAGAGTTTGTGCTTCTTGAATGGCCTCTTAACCCATGGTCTGTCTCACTCTGGTGACAGACTTTTAACATTATTGCTGTCATGTGCCGAAGATCTAATCCACCAAAAAATACACCAGCATCTTAAACAAATCCCCCCCAAATCTTTCTCAATTAACTCTTCTAGCAGCACGACTGATTATTTACACTCAATACCACTAAGATGGACTTTGAATACTCAAATCACTGAAGAGATAAAAACTGAAACATGGCAACTAAATAATCAGTGAAATAATCTGAGGCTTCTCATCTTGTCAACACTTCAGTTGGATTGATTTAGTCAGTTTCTTGCTTTAGCAAGGACAATAGCTTCAATCGCTTGATGCAAAAATAAATGCCACAAATAGACACAAAGCAGTATTTTTCAGAAATATATTTTATAGATGATGTCAGAGATGAAATGTCCAAAGCGTAGGTCCCAAAGAAAGATAACATTTTTCATCAAGAGACAAACAACAAACAAAAAATAACTTTTTTCCATTTACATGTAAACCAAGAATTGCTCTTGAGCCACAGTGGTTATATATAGAACTGGCCGAGGTGGGTATGACAATCAAATGATGCCCTTTTCCAAACCTTTTTTGACAAATACCCAACGTTTCTCTAACAGTTAACAGTGCCCATTGAAAAATCTTTGAAAGAGGAACATTCTTTGGGAGCGTCTTTTAAGGTGTGAATATAGCAGAGGTTTGGCAGAGCTCATTTCTCTTAAACATAGTCCATACATGTTTTAAGTGCTGAATCATGTTAAAATCACTTATTGGAAACAATATTCAATAAGAACAATATCAAATGTTTCTCAGTGGAGTCATTTGGACAAAGTCTTTTGAACTGTTTGCACACCAGAGAGGAAGAAACCGTCCCTCCCGAAGCTATGAGTTGCCCCAGGAGGTTTTCTAAGTCCTCCAGTGTTCTTCTTCTATTGTGCAAATACATTTTTGTTACATAGACAAGCAGGCATGCTGACTCACAAACCATGCAAAGAGTTAAAGTTGGCGCGAGCAAACAGCAAAAAAGAAACATTGGAGTAGTTAATAAAGTTTCTACAAAAATGCTAAACCTGAAGTTCATCTTAAAAAAATGTTAAGCCAAATTAAACAAATAACAAGTGGAATGTTTTCTTAGACATGAAAAATAACTCAAATTTTCTATATCAAACGGTATTAAATTAAAATAAACAAGGTAGTCATTTGTAATCAGCGACAAATTGGGGGTCATTTTAATGGAATCAGGCAATGGCGGCTGAAAAAAATTAACCTTTAGAATCTAATTTAGCAGGAAAGCAAAAGGACGCTGTGGAAAGGTACCATGATAGTGCAACACATGCTCAGACAGAGGTTTTAAATCATTGGCCGATGTTTCCCACCCATAAGTGACATCTGTGTCCCTTCTGATTGGAAAAATCCCATCCAGCTACATGAGAATGGCCTCTAAACCTCTTTTTTTGTGATGTTGTCACAGTCTAAAGGTAGGTGCATATCACTCATGCACGAGAGGAAATGGATCAATTAGGCAACAAAGTGATCAATTTGTGTTGTGAAACTTAGGGCGACTTGAAACAGCGCAGTTGATGACAAGTTAAATATGCTGTTTTTTTACGTTTCATGGAGTAATATCGTACACCATACTGTTTTTTCCGCTCACAATATCATAGCTGTCATTAGAGTACATTTATAAATTTTCCATATACAAATCTCCTATAAACAGTACATGTTATAAATACACAAGTGATGAAAATGCAGAAAGGCTGAGAGCCATAGAAAGAAAGTCCTTACTTTTGATAAATACAAGAAAGAAAGTCTTCAACATGTGACTAAGTGTGTGAATGGCAGCCCTATAACTATCCAGAAAACGGATAAAAACACAGAACAAAATCTATGGATGAAAAAAAGTTAGAAAAATAATCTTATACAATACAAAATAAAAAGTGGACATGGTTACCAAACACAGTTGATATTGAAAAATGACAAGTTGATGTGGAAATCATACAATGTAATTACAAACAGGCAATACTGGATGACTGCCCTGCAAAATATATTCAATTCAATATACATGACTAATGTTTAGCTCACACTAGTAACCAAGGTAGTTGCCAACTGGCAAAGCATGGGAGGTCGTAAAGAAATGCTCACTCGATCTGTAAAGAATTAAATTGGTAAACACTGAACTGAGTATTGGGAGCCTTATCTTAAAGGGCCAATATGTGAAATGTTTGTCAACTTGCCAGCAAACTGGAGTGAAAGTACTACTGTATATGCAAACTCATGCTTTGGCTTTTTTTTTTGCTTGGCTTTCACTTTTGAATAACATTCAAAATCTTGCAAAAAGGTCTGGTCTCTCTGCTCAAATACATGCTTTATGTGTTTTACAAAGCAATGACTTCAGTTAAAGGGAAGCTACATAAAAGGCTGAGAGCTTTCAGTCTAATTTCCTTTTTGAAGGTATCCATGTTTGCGCCTTTATCTAATGAAGCTGGCAACTACCTTTACAAAGCGTTTTCTTTTTTACAGAAAAATAGATCCATCCAAAAGTAAAGTAAGTCTTCAAGAGAGGCTGTGAGAGACACAAATGTTGTCTTCATCACGTAAACATGCTCAAAGATTGTTTGCTTTATTTTTGTCATTCTTGTCCACCAAGGACTGGAAACTGTTTCCCTCCCTCGTAAAGATTCAGAGAAAAATCTATTTTAACTTAAGGCAATCTTTTCCTGAACAATCCTGAAATCCAGCAGACCCTCACCAAGGCACTCCTCTCATTCATCAACCCTCTGCAACGACAGGCTGGTCCAATGAGGTGAGGTCTCACCACAAGATCATCAAGTCTTTGTAAAAGCCTACTTAAATTTCAGCCAACCAAAGTCCACAGTGAATGCTTCTTCTAAAATATTATCTCATTTGCTGCGATGCCCTTGTTTTGTTGGGAAAAATAGTTGAGAAGGAGAAAAGAAAGTCCCGGGCTGCGTTTGAACGTAGCTGGGAACATCTGCTGTCCCTGGTGTCCATATGTGGTCAGAGGGCAGCCGTGTAAAGCACCATATGTTTCTGTGTTTTCACACCTTTCAGTGACGAGACCTGATCTCGCCCCCACTCCAAATACACTCGCCTGCTGCCGTCAGACATGGTCACATGGTTAGCCGCTGTGGGCTGATGTGGGGGGTGCGAAGACTGACAGAAAATGAGTGTCTCAAAAGCGAATGCTGCCAAGCAACGCTTTTATGTTTAATTTTTTTTTCCAGTTCAGTCCTCTGTCTCCTGATTGGCTCCCTACTCTGAGGCTGAGCCCACCCCCTCTCCCTCATTTGGCTGAGGGGCCGCCAATCAAGGTGACTGACGTGAGTGGGGTTGGGGGGGGGACTAAATGAAGGGATCAGTCGAGACTCTTTGCAGCTCAAAGAGGCATTCTCCGGAGAGGTCAATGGTAACAGTGTGACACCCTCGTGTTTCCTCCGTTACAGTGGCTCCTCCTCTTCCATTGGCTCTTCCTCTGGCCTGTCAGGAAAAACACACATGACACAAGCAAACACAAATGTTACATTGTACTCCTGCATTGTGTAAATATACATAACTTCTGGAAATGCATGGACTCTAAACTCAAACCATTGTCAGAGTCCTTGATGAACACATACTTGAGTTTTTTTAGTCCCAGATAACAGAAATGATTCTACAGAAAATCACAAGGCTTGCAAATTTTTCTGAAGATGTTGATGAAGATTTGGGCCTCATGCACAAGTTGATTAGTCTCATGTCACTAACCCTACATTCCCCTCCCACCCACTATCATACAGGGAAATGGAAATAAACTCTCTTGGTGTCACGATTGTGTAAATGATAGGACTCTAATGCATGGTGTAGGAGGGAGAAGATCATTTATTAATTAAACATAAACCAAGGAAAAACAAACAGAAAAACCAGGGAGGATAAAAATGCAATTCTGAGTTGTGGGGAGATAATGTGTAGAGAAGACAATAATCCAGTGCTGCATGACTGCACAGGAAAGCCTAAAATACTCTCTTAATGATTGAGGAGTTGTGGCGGAGCAGCTGGAAGTGATAGATCTGATAGGAGCGGTCAGTGGCACGGTTGTCCCTTTCGTATACAGTCATCATGTTCCCAGGTCTCACCTACGCATGTGTACTGCATATCTGACACAATCTGCCTCATCTACGCATGTAAACTGCATATCTGTCTAAATCTGTCAGAATGGCAGCTACTATAAAGCAGAAGAAATGAACATACAGTAGAAGTGCACATTCAGTGTATTCTTTCACATTATAACTTTTATTAGTTGAAATATTTTTGAACCAAGCAATCGTATTGTGTCTTATATAAGCATTCAGTTTAAGTCAAGCGTGGGGGGTGGGAGCATCAGCATGTGTAGGTCTGCAGCACGAGACTGGTGAAGCATGTCATTTTGCATCAATTAGCAAATATTCCAAAACGTCTAATGTATATGGCTTCCTATGAACTATGTTTGTAATAAATAAATTTAAAGTTTTGTTTAGCCAAGTGGGTAAAAAAAAATACACAATGTACTTGCAAATGGATTGTTGGCAAAAACATGATTACTAAGCAAAGAGTGCATTAAAGCATTAACCTACCCTTTCTGTAGAATATCTGTGATTTGTGTCCAACTCTGAGTACATTTTTAATTAACTTAAAATAATTCCTGTTAAGAAAAGTTCTTATAACACACCTCTGTATTGGATGCATGAACATTTTATCTACAAACTGTTAGTTAATATAGTAATGTTGAGATATGGAAACTTATAGCCAATGGGGGTTGATTTCATATCAGGGGCAACTGAAAGGTCACCAGGTGCAAAAGTCATGTTTTTCTGACCTGCAGTGCAACACATAAAGTTAGTACATATTTTGCACTAAACATTTTTGTTTCATTTTTATAATCCAAATAATTTTTGTTAAATGATTCTAAATGACCTACTTCACTAACTCCGTGCTGCAGTTACAGATATTGATTGAATTGGGAAAGTTCAGGGAATTCTCAATCACCCCCTACCCCCTCTGCCTGACTTGCACTAAATGCTTATATGACAGGCTATATGATTGTTTGGTTCAAAAATATTTTGATTGATAAAAGTTAATTTTTAAAAAATACAATGAATGTGCACTTATCACTACTGTTTGCATGAATATATTCCAGCCTGTTCATTTCTTCTGCTTCGTACTAGCTGCCATTCTGACAGATTCTGAGAGATATGCAATGCAATCCTTGACGCTGGGTTAGTTTGTCTTTCTTTAAATTAATCACATACTAAACACAGGATGTAGTATCAGTGATTGTTTGAAATGTTTGCATTGTTATTTTGAAATTACAAAATAAAAAAGTTTATATCAAAACGAGACATATTTCTTGCCTTGTTGCTGCTCAGTTTGAAGCTTTTTCTTGTAGTGAGAGGGACTACTATTAGTGTGAGAGAGAACATCCTGTGGGTGCCAACAATCTGTTCAACATAGTATAACATATAATTTTGGTAAGCAGAGGTTTCACTACTAGTAGCACCAAATCGCAAATACCAGCAGATCTCCTGCTCAGACCAGTAGGAGGCGGTCCACTCTACACTGGCCTGTAATCACATGTCACTTCATTTTTTTTTTTTTTTTTTTTTGTCATTTTTCAATATAACCTGCCAAAACATGTGGGCATAGGTTAAAAAAAAAGAAAAAAAAAGGCAAAAATTTTTGCAGGTACAGGTATGAATAAAATTAAGCAAAATGAGGGCAAGTAGCAGGCAAGGAAGTAAAAAAATAAAAATTTGTGAATGAAAATAATTGGGAAAAATAATACCAGACATTTATTAATGATGTAATGATCATGTAACTTCACTGTGGTTGATCCACAGCCAGTTTGTTTTATTGTGAAGTGAGATATATCTCTGTTTACATCCGGCCAAAGATGTCACTGAGCAGCACATATTAGAGATTTATTGATGGCATGTATTTTAGCCAAAAATAAAGTCCTTGAAAGTGAGTTATTGAGAAGACAACGTATTTAATCAAGAGTGGGGTTGGGTTGCAGGTCTAATGTAAATGTGGTATGAGTGAATGTGGAAAATTGGACCTGTGCAGGACTGCTCAGGAGTTCTCGGCTTTCCCCACACACGAAGATTTTTGACCGCAAATATTGAACAAGTTTAATAATTACTGGGGATGCACGATACTGATACCAGTAATGGGTATCAGATCTGACACTGCGTGAATACTTGTAAAAGTACTCACACTATAAACACACTGATACAAGTTATGACAGTGTGACATTTGCAGTTAAGTGTAACAGGCATGAGGCGGGGGAGTAATATCAGCAATGTGAAGATTAAAAAAAAAAGATGATACAAAAGTAACACAGATTGGAAGTAATGTTAAAAACAAAGATGGATATGGATGGAGCATTCTGCCCGTCCTCTGCATATGCAATTCTGTCCATTTTTCAGGTGGTTTTGGATGCGTACCCTGATGGAGAATACCACTGGGAACTGTGGAGGTAGCAGATCTTTTCAAAGACCGACCCTATGAGTTTCCGCCCTACTTATAATACAATGGGGTAAGGAGAAATAACCTGGAGTTTGCTGTCCTTGGTCAAGAACGGGGAAAATTGCAACAAAAACAGCCCGATTATCTTTAAGTGTGTACCCAACTTTCCTTAATTTGAATAATGTACTATTTGGGAATCAAGGAATATTTCCATCATGCAGTGGCAGCAGGACTGTCATTCTCCTTCTTTGCTTTATCTATGTGTTACCGTTTTGAAAGTTCTCATTGCATGAAAGAACAGCCTCCAAGTTGCAACTACACTTTGAAAATATCAAGTATTGAAGACGACGGATCTTTTGCGCTGTCACTGCACCATATGCTTGTGAACTTGCCAAACAATCTAGAGAACTTTTCCCCTATTTTAAAACAATAATGGATGGTGCCAGACATGCATAGACATCTGCTGCATATGGTCCATATGTAGTTTAATGGAGGTGTTTCTTTATGCTAACTGGCACACCCATTCATTTTAAGACTAGAAAGGATTCATCAACATAATGTGATGCATAGTGCATCTTTTGTATTGTTTATTGTATCCTTATTGTCTCCTTCTTCACACATGAGGCCCATTACATTCATGTTTTTATGTCAGATCTTACCTCTGATCCATGGTGTTTGTGTTGGCCACAGAGAGGGATGCCATCGCACTGACAGCTTCAGCCTCCTCGGAGTCTCCTCGTTTGTCCTCCAACAGAGAAAGACCGAGCCGAGGAGAGTAGCGATGCACCGAACGCCAGTACTTACCTGTGAGCAAGAGAAAACAGTGAGTCAATTTAACTTGAACTATATTCACCTGCTCATTTACAAAAGCAACAAATGCTCTAATGCTGGATTCATAGTCAGTGTTATGAGCTTACTGTGTGTCTCTAAAACTTTCTCCAGAGAACGAACAGCGTTGGGATTGGGCCTTTGTTCCAGGACGGCCTTGGGCAATGGGTCCAGCTGTCAGAAAAACACCCGTAAAAATATGTAAACATGGCTCTGCAACAGACTGCATTTTCAAGACTCTCCACAAGGGGTCAGTTGGTTTTCAGGCTACACAATAATGTCTGGATCTCTTACAAGTGACAGGCGTCAGAAATCAAGGTTTGTTTTTTTTCAAAAATTAATAACTGTGTGTGTTTTTTGTTTTTTTTATATCTTCCACATCATTACTTTCGTTTCCTTTCTCGAACACCAGTACATTAGTACTAGTTCTATTGATGTTTTAGGTGAGAAACAAAAATAGAAAAGCTGCAATATGTACATCAAAAAAGTGCAGTCCGAAAAAACATACACAGTATTACAGGTGCAATATTTCCTCAAGAAAAGAAGATATAAAATGTCTTTATGTCAGGGACTTATGGAGACTTTTACTTGCAAAGTAAATTAATTCATTTCTTTAGCAAAATATTCCTGAACTTTATCTCTATAGATTAATGTAATTTTGGCTAAATCAGTTTCTTCTTATTAACTTTTTTCAAAGACCTCTCTGACCTGACTGTTAGGCTTAATACAAACCATGGTATGCAATATATTAGAAAAAATGTTTCAGAGTAAGAATTTTCTTGTCAAGTACATTTTTCACTAGAAGTAAAGGAATGTTTTTTTCTTTTTTTTTAATATTCCTATTTTATATTTTACATTATTACAATGAACTAGGGCAGCATGGTGGTGCAGTGGATAGCACTGTTGCCTCACAGAGAGATTCCAGCACCAAGACCTTTCAGTGTGGAGTTTACATGTTCTTCCCATGTTTGCATGGGTTCTCTCTGAGTACTGCGGTTTCTTCCCACTGTCTAAAGACATGCACTAGTAGATTAATTGGTTAATCGAAATTGCCCATAGGTGTGAATGTGAGAGTGACTGGTTGTTCATCTCTATATGTCAGCCCCACAGTGAACTGGCAACACATCCACTGTGAACCCCACCTTCACCCATAAGGGAGCTGGAATAGGCTCCAGCACCCCTGGGACCCTCTTGAGGACAAAGCAATTTAGAAGATGGATGGATGAACTAGATTTAACCATATATTATGCAAGAGGAGTTTTGTTTTGTTTAATATATTCCTTTATTTTAAGAGTGAATATACTTACATTTACTAATTTAAGACAGGCTAAACGAAATGTTACTGTTTCAAACTGCTGTGTTTTCAACAACTTGCTTTTTAAGTTTATTTTTCTAGTCAAAATTTATTTTATTCAATATAAGACAATTTGCTCATAATTTCCTTATATTTATCATGTAGATATTAGGGTTGTTTTGTCTTTGACATAGAATGACTTAGTATTAACTGAATGGGGTGTAATATAAAGTTTAACAAAGCAAGCATGTAATTATGATGCATCTAAAGCCTTTTAATTCTACTGCAGTCTCCACGTGTTTGATATGAGGATTAAGACATACATCGTTTAAGAGCATGATGTCTAATTACAGCTTAAGTAATGACACATTTGTATTCAAAAAACACTCTTTGTCCCGATATTACATTATTTATTTCATTTTTTACATTTTTCGCCACATTGCTAATACACATGGGACTGTGAGTCATCTGGCGAAACACTTCTCGAGTGGTTGAATTACATAAAATTAGAGAGGAGGCAACAATAGGATGCTAACTGAGACCTAGACTCTCATGCTATGCTTTGTTTCATTGCTTGATTTATCATTTCAGATTCAGATGCTATGTGTTACTCAAGTGACCTCTGTACCTCTTGGCCAAGCAGGGCAGCCACACAGGCCTCAGAGGCGTCGCAGATTGCAGTGAGGTCATGACCCCCCTCTAGAGCCAGGACAACTCGGCCACCAGCGAGAGTCATTAACTGCCTGGTCAGATAACCAAAACCTTAACAGAGAGAGAAAGTGAAAGTCAGTGCAAGAAAGGTCACAAAAAGTAGCTGGCAATGAATTTAATTAACCCTGAGAGATGCTGGAGTTTCAGATAGGACACCCACTTCAGATAATCTCACACTCACATTTGGATGTCAGAGTGTAGCCACCCAGAGGAGGAGGGTGTCCTTCCACAGCGTCAAAGCCAGATGACACCAGCACAATATCTGGAGCAAACTCATTGGCGATGGGCATCACTACTGACCTGTAGTGGGAGAGGAGGGTTTAACAGGGTCTCTATAGGGTAAATGTAACACTTTACAGACCATTACTAATGAAACTGAACAGTTTTTTAGTGTGAGTGTCCTGAAAAAAAAAAAAAAATTCTAAGTTATTCTTCTTTTCCTCTTTTTTGTCTTCTTTTTCTATCCCAGAAATGAACAGAATTTAGTTTATACTTGACCGGAAAACACACAGTTTGGAAATTCTTCTAAAAATGTTAAATGGAAGTGTTTTTTAATAATTACGGCAAGCAGTTTAGGAAATTATTACACACAGACAGACAGATAGACAGACACACACACACACATCCCTATATATATATATATATATATATATATAATAAAATTCTAAAGAAAAATTCTGTTCATGAACTTGCACTTGTAACAAAGTGTAAAAGTCTGTAAAAATCCTTCAAAAAACACATTTGAGTCTGATTTTATTGTAATAATCTAATCATATCAGAGCCAACATAATCAAATAACATCTTAGTTAAAGCTATACTGTATAATCTGGCATTTTTACACTTTTCTTTTGTAGTCTTAAAATACTCCTGTATACTCTGTGGCAGAGTGGTCTTTGAAAAATATGAAGGAACGCTGAAGAACTTTCAATGACCAAAGAAGGCAAGCATTAGCATCAGTGTTAACTTCACTGTTAGTGTAAACAAATCAATCATGTAGCATTAACAATCACCTTAGATTTATCAGTGGCATTATGGATAGTATTATTGATGTTAGTTTTAGCGCCAGTGCTTGCAAAAGCCTCAGTGTTTATTGTGAAGTCATTAACCCTGTTCTCAAATACAACTCCGGGGTTGTGTTTGAGTGTGTTGGTTGAACAGTAACAAGATCTAGTTCAGCACATTGTTACAGGACTTCTCTGGCAGGGGAAATGGATTTTCATGATGTCTATCTTAAAATTTTCACTAAATGGTGAGTATCGGTAAGTATAGCTTTAAAACATTTTGAGGTTTAAATTTCAGATTATTATGGTAAATGGTTGGTACTTATATAGAGATTTTCTACACTTTTATGGTGCCTAAACTGCTTTACAAAGCCTAACATTTACACACACACACATGCATACACTAATGGAGACAGGATTTGTTCCACTGCCTCTTCGGTCATTGGATGAGCCACTCTACCAACTGAGCCACAGATGCCCCTCACACTTCTTAAGAATCTGTGGAAACCTTGTTTAAAGATTTGACAGAACAACATCCTTCATGGTTTTAATGCCTTTTTACAGTTTCTTATATGGACATTTTTAAAAGCCTAATGTTTATTTTAATATGAGGACAAGTGATAGTATCTTGAAGATTTGAGCTACTGGTGCAATAACATTCTACACTTTGTCTCCATAGTTAGACACATCATCTGGTACCTGAAGGCAGCCAGGTATTCTGCATCTCCCATGGGTGGATCGAGTCCTCCAGTGAAGGCAACGTTGACGGTAAACCCAACTCCAGGACCGCTACCCACCTGCAGATGAAATGAGAAACAGAAAAGAATAGTGTCAGTGTGTCTATGTATGAGAAAATGTGTCCCACAATAACAAACTCATATTAACACTTTAAAGATCTCCTTCTACTAAAAACCACTTTGAGTAGCTCTCTTTACAATGTGATGGGTCACAACAAGCAGGTATGTACATTTTTGTCACTATCAAGCCAAACAAAGACCATTAATTATAACAAGGCACACAGTGAAGATACTACCAAGAAAAATGGGTTAGAAATCTTTTGGATAATAATCTCACCCAACCTGAAATTTGAGTGTTTCAAATTTCAGTGTTGAGAAGATGACTTAACTTCGCTGTAATACCCAAACAGATCTTGTTACAGCAACAGTCTGCAATCAGAAACAACAACTTAGCAGCTATCGCTACTGCTAAATCCATTTAGGTGACAGCAGCCCTTTTCAGCACTAAATCACCTCCATTCAACCTCACCATCAAAGAAAGCTTTGAGTTCTCTAAAGATGGATCAGAATATTATCATCTTGCTGGCTGACAAAGGGAGATGCACTGTGGTTAATAATAGGGTGGACTACTAGAGCAAAATGACCAGCTTAATCAGTAATACCATTATCTATGAGACACTGAGGCAAGATCCTTAAAGCAGCTACAAAAAGAAAGTTATAGAATGCTAGCAAAAAAACTTTATACACACATGATACATATATATATATATATATATATATATATATATATACACACACACACACACACACACATACAGGATATGATTATGATGAATTACGTAGAGTGACTGGGTAGCTTAGTGGTTTACACCATTGACTTTGGTGTCGAAGATGGCCGGTTCTATCCTCAGGTGGGTAATGAGTCACTCCTTGATGCTGCCTGCAATGCACAAAGGCAGCCTTCAGTGTTAAAGGTTCACTGGGCCTCACCTCATCAGGGGCTCCGCTTCCAGGAAAGAAGTTCCCATCGTCATAGCGATGGATCGACAGGTAAAGCACATTGGGGTCATCGTAGAATGCCTGCTGGGTGCCATTTCCATGGTGAACATCCTGAGGATGCAAATATCATATGATTTCAAACAGTGTCTCGATGTGTGCTTTCTGAAAACAGAGAATCAAACACATTCCAGGTTCTGACCCAGTCCACGATGAGGATCTTATTGACGTTGAGTCTCTGCTGCAGCAGTTTGGCAGCAATGGCCACAGAGTTGAAGTAGCAGAAACCCCTGAAAGAGTAGCAGGCAGCAGGAGAAATCAAATCAGCCAAAAACACTTTACTGCTCCACCTCCATGCGTTCCCAGTGTATTTTAAATACTTGTAAGAAGGATATGAAATATAAATAAAACAGTCCTTGAGACAGCTGGCAAGAATAAAAGCTCTGAATGCTTTATGTGCAAAATATAACGTCAATAGTTTATGTAATTTCTGTCCCAGATGAGCTCCTTCCAAAGCAAGTATTTGTATATGTATAGATGAAGTGTCTGCAGTGGAGTGCAGTGTGAAGGTGGCCTTACATGGGAGTGCTTTCTTCTGCGTGGTGACCAGGAGGACGGACCACAGCAAAACCATTCTGTAAAGACAAGAGGCACTCAGTGATGGGCACTTAGTGGAAGCCAAAACAGAAACACAAGGATAGGTGACAGTAACGCTGCTTTTACAATGAAAGTATCAGACTTTTCCACCTTTGTGTGATGGATTTTCATGAAAAAACTAATGGAAACTTATTTTGTTTTGATAATAAGAAATGATGATGACAGTTGAGTGAAGCTGAAAATACAAAATATGTGTATGTGACTAAGATTTTTGTCCAAACACAGAGAACAAGGTGATATCACAACCTGACATATCTGACCTTTACAAGCTGAAACTCAACAGAAAATAGGTTGAGTAAACATCACACAAGAGTATGACTACTTAAACTAAATAAACCTGCTATGTAATATGTGTGAATATATAATTATATAATATTAAGTATGAAAAGTAAGATAAAATTCTTGAATGATGGAGAGAGTAACATCTTTCATATTTTTATGCATCAACAAATATTAAGTTTGAAGGGAATCAAAAATAATTCCTTGGAAAAACAGGTCAAAATGTGAGTTTTTCAGCTATTAATGATTTAGCAAGATCAAGACCTTAAGCAGTGATTTTTTTTAAAATGCTTGATGTGATTGAACTATGTCTATATTAATAAGCTAGGGGTTAAAATAAACTAAAATATTCTTTGCAAGTGGTAAATTTAGGAGAAAAAATTACAAAACTGCCAGAAGAAAACTCAAATTTTCTGAGTTTAAGATAAAAAAAAAAAAACAAACAAACATTTTCCAAGATTAAAATGGTAAATTCACAAGAAAAAAAAGTCAGATTTTAAATCACAATCCATTCAGACATTGGATGGTAAGCATCTTCAGATACATTTATGACCTTACTCATAAGTTTTTAGAGTACAGCTTCAGGATTTTGCAGTTTCCCGTAAACAAGTAACTTTGTCAAGATATAAATGGGGAGGTCCAAGTGAGTTTGTGTTGTGTGACCACATGTGAAACAGTATAGGTAAAGCTATATTAGCATAGTTTCCAGGTAACAGTGATTGTATTTACCTTCAGTTCTCCAGTGGCCACTTTGAAGACCAGCTCCACTACGGAGCCAACAGCAAGACGAGCTGCACTGGAGGAGTGGACCTCATTCCAAATGGTGTCGCTGTCCACCTGAAAACACAATTCACGAGTCAAATACATTTTTAACTAATTTCTTTACTTTCCTCATTTGACTTGTCTTGCTGTATTTTGAGATTCACACAGTCCAGAAGCATTTTCAGATATTTTTTAGTGTACATGAGACCAGAGGTTGGTAGTGACTCTGAAAATATTTTTTTTACATTGTCTATTAAGGAATTATATGAATTGTACCTTGATGCAGACTTTGTCTAATCACAGGTGTTTTCAGACAGGTAATGGTGGTAATGCAGTACATGTGACAGTGACTGCTGTAACTACGTATCACTGCTCAGTGATTGATGTGACTCTTCTGCTCTACTTTGCTGTTTGACAAAATCTTGGAAAATTGTCTTCTCTTTTCTATAGCCATGTGAAAAAACAAGTTAATCTATCTTTATATTCACTCTTTTAATTTGGACCAAGAGGAGACAGAGCTGCAAACGTAAAAGGTGTGTCCTCAAGTTCTGGTGTTCTTCCCCTCCTGCAGTTTCAAGCATTTTATTCTTGAATGTATACAGTTATTTTATAGTAGCATGCTTTTTATTCATACTCTTCATATTTATGATGAAAAACATACATCCTGTCCTTTACATTTGGTCACATCATGTTATTCTTCGTCATCCCCATGTGAATTCAGTGCAAATTCAAAGATGGTAATGACAGCAGAATCATTATTTAGAGATAACGTTGCCTTCTTTTCACTTTGCCTAAACCAAAAACTATGTAAGGCACAAAAATATAGACCTTTCATTTTAAAGATGTACAAATTAGTAGCTGTTAACCCATGTTTTTGTGTTACATTTGGAATAAACCTGGTAAATCGACCAATAATTTAAATATAAAACGGTTCAAATGTATTGTATGCAATTCATTTTCATGGACTAAATGCTAAGCTATGATGTTAAAAAATGTTGCAGCCAATTGTTTGGTAGAAATCAGTTGTAATGGTTTATATTATTTGGTAAATAATCATTATTGTCTAGTATTTCTTTATACAATTTGGATTGTACCAGAAGGTTTACTCAAATGGACACTTTCTGGCTTGTTCATTAATCAGAAATGGATAAAATGGATGAAAGTCAATATTGAAGCCATTTCTATTTTCTACTTCTTCCTCAAGTTAATTATTTTTCTTACATTTGACCTGAGACTATTATTATTAAACCCATCTGTATATGCATCATGTACTATCCACACAGAGTATATGTCTACTTACCCCCACTCCTCCGCATGGTAGCCGTACAAACATCGGAGTGATTGAACCTGATGTTGTAGAAATAAACATGAAATCAGGTTGATTTAAAACAGACATGGGTGTTTTATAGCCTATTGGTATTGTGTTTGAGCTTACAATCAAGTTTCTGTCGGAGAGGGTTGGTTCCATACAGCAGTACGTGGGCTTCAGAGTGAACTGTCTGCAACTCCTCCAGAGTGGCCTTCCTCCCTCGGATACACTACACAAAAAATACAAACACACACAGCTGAATGTGGCTTCCACGTGCAGTTTACAAATTTGCAGAGATATTTCTACATTAAACATGTCTTACCTCACACTGGGCTCTGAGTCCAGTCTCCTGCAGCCGCGACCAAATGCTCTGGATGCGACCTGCATGTTCTGGGTGGCTGTTGGTGTTACCGCACATGCACTGATGTTTCTGCATTAGGGAGTCATACACCAGACCTGAACAACATACAAGGACATACACTCATTAAACAGCAGTCTGCAGAGATGTGTGACTAGGTATCTGGGAGTTGATTTTATTGGTTTTCACTTACTCTTCTCATTTTTCAATTACTCTTCTGGATTTTCTTATTTTTGAGTTTTTAGAGTTGGGACGCAGGCACAGAGTTGTAGTGTAAAACACTTGTCTGTTAACTGCTCGTTTCTTCACATATCCAATGTTTAGAAAAGCAAATAGAGACTGTATCTATCCCTCTTGCAGCTAATGCTAAAAAGCCTAATACTGTAAAGTATACATGATGGAGGCCAAATAATTTAATAAAAAATTGTTTTGTGTGGCAGTTAAAATAAAAGAACACCTAATGAATAATCAATCAATCAATCTTTATTTATATAGCACAAAGTGTTTTACATATAAAATTAAGAATTTAAAAATGAGAAATATGACCACCCCACACACTCACGCACGCGCACACGAACACGCACACACACACACACACACACACACACACACACACACAAGCGTACTTAAAAGGACTGACTGAGCACAAGAGGACCAGGATGTAAAAGAGGAGGTGCTGTCACAGGGAGCCATCCACACCAGGGGGACAGCCACCGGCCCCAGTAACCCGGCACTACCGACACAGTGTCGCATCCTGACCAGTGAGAGAGGGCCACAACTGCCACCATAGCACGACAGCAGGGACCCCTTCCCACCTGGGAGGACCAGACCTCAGGGAAGGAAGGTGCCATGGCCACCGGCGTCAACAGCTGCCTCCTGGTGCAGAGGGCCCCCCCTGATGAATAGAGTACTGTCCGTGTGAGCAGAGTCCTGCACCAGAATGGGTACCTGACGGGCAACCCGCAAAAACATGTGAGGATAGGTTAAAAAAAAAAAATATAT
>JAPSES010000124.1:9434991-9471317 GCA_029822895.1 Maxillicosta whitleyi | reverse complement strand
CTATCCATCCATCCATCCATCCATCCATCCATCCATCCATCCATCCATCCATCCATCCATCCATCCATCCATCCATCTAAAATTGAGCCGACAACACTGACAATGACTTCACATATCTGTGTTTCCTTATTTAAATTTCATCAGGATTTTTGTCATGGATGGATAGACAGACAGACAGATATGCAGTATATTAGTACATAGCTGGAGAGTAGTGGTACTTTCTGGAGTATACCATCCAGCAGTACCTCCCTGACAAACCTTTTAAAGAAACACTCATCAAAATGAACTTGTTCCCATTCACAGTGTCAGGTAAAAATAAATGTGTTGGAAAAAAGTGAAGTGTGAACTCTGAAGTGTGAAGATACAGTGGCACCGAGTGGGAAGGAGATGTGAGTCCAGATGGAGTCACACCAGTCAATGTTGAGAAGCCAATTTACAACAAAATGAATAAAGGATTTCTCAGGTTTCCTGTCCCTGGATGTGGCAGATTTCACTTGGAAGATTTTTGGACACAATGAAAGCTTAGTATTATTCCAAATGGCCTCAGAAATATAGGTCAGTTCTGTGTGATTATGGGGCCCAGAGCTGGGTTAAGATTAACAGATTTGATCCTTGAGCCTTTGAATATGGTTGTAAATGAAGACATATTTCGTAAATGATTCCTCAACCCAATGGATAAAAACAAGTGATTATATTTTAGCATTTTATCAGAAAAAAAAAAATACAGTTGGTTGTAATTGAGAGTAAATACATGGGAATGACAGTTGTCTGGTAATGAGGAAAATTAGAATTATTTTTTATTTTTTTCTGCAGCAAAGTGAAAACAACTGTTCACAATAGAAAAAACAGTGTGACAGCAGGCCAATAATGACAGCTGAGGTGCTGCCAAAATCAGGCAGAATCACTGGGAAAAAAATGGAAATACCTTTGGTCAAAGGGGTTAGGGTTATTTTGTTTACATTCTGAGCTAAAAAAAAAAAAAAAAAAAAAACTTGCAAAAAGTTATGATGCTTGGTTGTGTTCATATTTTCATGCTTTGTAAAAATATTCTAATGTTAATCACTTTATGTTTATCCTACCTATTGATTTGTCAAATGTCATGCTCATGACCTAAGCATAAAGACGGGTACAAAACCACAAATGACCAACTAGTTTTATGAATCTGATGTTTATAGAATTAGAACCAGAGGTCAGCAAAACCATCAAGGCTGTTTAATTTTGGGTATTTTTGCAACACTTTTTAAACCTTGAATGACCTCACTAAGAAAAAAAGGAATTTTATCAAATTTTACTTTTACTAGGACAAAAAGAAAATTCTGTTGTGTTATGCCAATTTGCATAATTGTTGAGTAAAACCTCTGAAACAATATTATGCCTAAAAATTCCTCCAAGCAAAGCTCTCATGTTTAGAGTGATTTTCTATTGTAAACTTCCCACTAAGAGCTGAAACCAAAGATATTAGAGACACTTTCACACCCAATTTGTTTGGTATAGACATTCAGAGTTTTTACTGACTGTAAATCTACCTCTGATCTAACAAAAGTACAGAACAAACAGCCAAAAGAATGTCTGCTTTGGATCAAACTCAATCATAGTTTGGATGGTTTCTGCTGGTTAGTGGATATTACACACAGCTAGTTTCTGCAATAGAAGAAAAACAAGTGGAAGAAGTAGTAAGAACAAGTAAAAAACAAACTGACAAGTCACTCATCTGTGAATCAATTAATGCGTAAGAATAAAAAGCAGTATAAAAAGCAGTAGTACTGTTGAGGGTACGATGTAGGTATGACATGCAGTCAACATTTCAAGTTTGAAAATTCCTTCAGACCTGGCAACACCTAGAAGTGATCAGTTAATCAGTTTGGTTTAAGTAGTACTGACAGGAGGTTTTACAAACTACAACAATCAGTTAAATTTCAGTCCTTTAATGGCAATATTTAATATTACATTTCTGCAGCTAAATACCTAACTTGGAGGGAAAATAGGTACTCAGAAATATGGTTCAGCACAGGTTTAGTTGCAGATTTTGTAGCTTGCTCCAAACTATGATTATTATATCAGCATTTTTTAGTATAGACAGCCAGACAACTAGACATTTTTAAACTTTGCTGGATTAATCAATTAATTTCACAACATGACTTCAATTAATATAACAGCACTTTATACCTGCTGATTGTACAAAGCAGTACAGAGCCATAACATGACCTGACTGATATGTGAACTTTATGGAGCACATACAATCATACATGATATCAATACACAAATGGAGCTTTGTTAGAATGGGCCTCACAAGTGAGGTGAAAGGCTGTTTATTCAGTGTGTGACATTCTGTATTCAGGCAGCTGCGTGCTGCTTTGTATTCATGTCCTAGTAGTACAGTCTTGTTATAGATGTCACAGACCGTACACTGTCATATTGCTGTGTGCTATTGTAACCCATGTGAAGGATGGGGTGCCCCAGTTAGGCTTCAGAAACAGAGAAAACACACAACAGCATGCTCTGCTATAAACACAGAGCACATTGAGTCACAAGGTCTCAAACATTCCCACCCTGTCGCTCTGAGGTACAGTACGTCTATGTGAACGCATGCTCCAGACAGGTTCATACGTTTCTCTCTCATCCTACATGTTCAATGTTTTAGGATATTTGTTTTCATCTCTTGTCACGCAACCACCTCCCTCCAACAATTCAGTTCATGGTGATCACCAGCTTTTTATTAAAGTAGTTAAAGCTGCAGCTGCTGGGAAGAAAAATGCAAAAAATGCACAATTTTGTACAATACCATAATTCATGTTGTTTTCCAGTTATGTCTGTTACTTTGTTTTCATTTAATTTTGTCTTTTACTTTTTTTTTGTTCTGTCTTGTACATCTCTTGTACATCTTGTTATGTTTTCTAATTAATTTCCAACTTGATGGGTCTTCTACATTGTTTTTATCTTGTTTATGGCATTTTGTCATGTTGCATCCTTTATGTTGTTTTCATCTTGTTCATCTTTTATATCACATTTGTCTTTTTTTTTTTTTTTACAAGTAATTACACTCCCTGATTTGTTTAACTGTCACTCAGGATCGCAACGTAAATACATTCTTTAACATACATTGTTTTATCACATGTAAAACAATATATGTTAAATTATTGTTCTAACTGAAAATAATTATTCAAAAGTACTGGTTATTAAATAAATATTCTGCTACAATTTGAATGTTGATAGGCTATTAATTGCCTCTCAATGAATGTATTTCATCATATCAAGTCTATGCCTAATACTAATTTTTTTTAAAATTTAAGATATTCGTTTACATTGATTTTATTTATTGTTGCATTGGTTGTGATCTATTCTAGATTAATGCATTGAGAATTTTGTGTGAATATAAAAGGGGAGCTAGAAGATGCACAGAAGAGCGCTGTTGCTTCCTTGGACTGTTGCTGGGAGTCCTGGGTGCCAATCGTCTACTTTGTGGCCATGCGGTGAAATAAAAGAGCCTCTAACCTCTCCCAAGCTGGTATTACCATAAGTAAACCCCGCAAAGCACGTCATCGCTGTGGGCAAATATCAGTGTGGCACAGGTTTTCTCCTCAAACACAGTCCTAAGTTTTAAAGAAATGAAGGGATGAACTGACACTCAAAGGATGATCGTTCTGCTCCTCACCATCTTCTGTCAAATTTCTGCATACATCTTTGAAAGACATTTTTTTTTTTACAAGTGCAGTGTTATTGTGCCAGTGCTAGTTTCACTTGATATCCTCATATTCTGTGTTTTCATCTTGAGATCTTGGCTTTTGATCTGCTTTTAAAAAGAAACCAACACACCCTACAGTTTTCACCTCAAGTATTTTTCTTAACAAGAAAATAAGTGTCTCGAGGTCTTTTTAAACAGTTATTGAAGGGACCACAAAAGCTCATGTACTTTTCTTTTTTTCTCCATCTTTGTCATTATCACTCCTGCTCTTTATCACCTCATCATTTCTGCTTCTATTTACCCTCACTTGTCCAATTCTTATCCCTTCTTTTTCTGCTCTACCACTGTGGAATGTGGCTGCAAGGGCCAGTGTCAACTGTGGTCTATCTGCTGTCAAAGGCCCAGAGTCAACAGGCCTGGAGCTCTGGCTGTAGCCGCCTGCCCCTACACTAAGTGAATAATTGCATTGTAAGACCACGGTTTCACAGCTACACTGCTGCACATACCACTTATACTTCACACACACAAAGCTTCATACATACATATACCTGACAAATGTACACTGCAAACAGCTGGTTTTACTCTGTACTTGCGCCTGAAGACATTATATTGTAGCTCATAGGAAAACATTTTTCTGCTGACAGATACTGTGGCATTTTAGCAGCTCTAATAGAGTGCTGCAGAAAAGAGGCTTAGAACCAAGAAGGGACCTTTGAATTTCCCATTTCTCCCATCACAAGGTCAGTGTTGTTTTGGTATTTTTTTTATATAATACTGAAAGATCTGCAATTAACACATTTTCATGTTTTGTTCTATGTAAATAATCAAGTAAATGACCATATAAATGTTTGAAAAAGGACTTTCCTGCAACATAAAGTTTTAGGTCTTTTTTTTTGTTTGTTTTTTCAGAAAAATACCATCAGGCAGAATTCTGAGTAAAGAGGGTTTACAACATCATTAAACATCACTTTTTGCTGTACAATTCTGACTCAAGTTAAGCATAAACTGTCCAGTTTCAGGCCAAAAATATAACAATGTCTTTGGTCATATGATGTACTTGCTACTGGTGCTACATAGTAAAAGAGGTTGAAAGAAGGCCATTGTCCTGATCTCACAAGCAAAGATACCCAGGGACAAGATTTTTAGGATGGCCCTCACATTCTGACTGCTGCATTGACCTACAATGACTTAACACATAAAATAATTCAACAAAAAAAGAATGAAATGTCACATGATCACTGTAACATCTAAGGTTATGTAGCTGAAACTAATGACTTTAAACTTTCTTTCCAAAATAGTAAGATCTTTAAGTTGTGGTCTGGTATTCAGTAGGTATCATCATTCCACAGTCTGCATACATGTTGTACCCAAGTTCATCTTGCTTGTCACAGCAGGGCTGACAATAACATTTTTGGACTACCTAAATTTTACACTTTGTAGGCACCTTGATTTACCACAAACAAATGGACACACATTGGACAATTGGATGAAAAGAAACATCTTGCTGTTGTATGTTTAGTATGTCACACACTACATGACTTAGACTTGACAGTTTTACAATAGGCTATTCTCTAGCCAGAGAAGCTTCAGCTGTTTTTTAATACAATATTTTTCTTTTACAAAAGAGCTTTTTTAAAATAGCTGTTTGAATCTGAGGTTATAACAAAAAGATCACTACATAAAAGCATCCACTTACCTGCAGTATCAACTTTGATATGATTGTATAATTGGCTACTCAACTGATATGCCTCCTCTCACTGATGAAACACACTGCATTATGTTATCAATATGGACATAATGCAGATGTAGTCATTCAAATGTAATAATTTATCATTACATTGTGTGTGCACCAAAGAATAATGTGCACAGAGAGTAATTGCATTTAATGTATTTATTAACTGTGTGAAACTTCACTTAAGAAGCTAAGAAACTACAGAGACTGACACTAAACAACAGCATAAGAAAAGTTACAAAATATAAAATGTCTTCTGTCACTTGTTAGATCAGGTCAGACTGAGAGGAATCATTTTTATTGATGAGGTAAGTAAGTGAAATCTTTTTACAACTTCAGGGTATTGTTGCTTTTGTTTTTTGTTGTGTGATGATGAACTTCCTCTTTTGCATAATTTCATACCTCTATTACTACAGTATTTAGAAAACAGTTGGAAGACACAAAACTGCTCTTTGAGTAAACACACAATTCTAATTCCAACTCATCCAAACCATCATCTATTTAGTTAAATACGATGTAATTAACCTCCAGTACACCACAGATACCTCAGTAGTTTTTCCTTTTCTTGTTTTCTTCTTAGCTAGTGTGCACAATGATACACAGCAGCTACATCTTATAATAGTTGGTATAACACTGATATCTGGAAAATTAATGACTATGACATTTGTTAATATTATCTTTCTGAACTAAACATGAAATTGTTTTAACCTATTCACTGGGCTTGTTTTTTTTTTTTTTTTTTTTTTTTTTTTTTTTTTTTGCAATAAACCAAAAGCCAAGAAATCCATTCAGAGTGGCTATGATAACTAGGTTACAAAAATCTGTGGTTTCAGCAGCATTCTTTATGCTTGAATTGTTAATTAATATAATATAGATACTTTTCAAACAACTACAATCACAACCTAATGACTCCTCACCTTCCAGTTCCATGCAAACAGATAGATGAGAGTCTGGTAAACAATATTTTATATTTCCATCAGTAAATTACAGCATATTTGTGACTCAATACCCAAAAGGTTGTGAGTAAGTAAACACATATTTACTGTTTTTCTACCCACATCAGAAGAATCGCAGACATATTGCAGCTGTGAATTACTTGACCCAGAAGTATTGTGCAGATAGAAAACAATAACAGGCCAAGAATTGATCCCTGGAGAACCCCAAAAGTAATTGTTGAATAGCTAGATGAGATGTTCCCAAATGACACAACAGGCATTCTGTGCTTCAAATTACACCTGTCAGGCCAACTTACCTCTCAAGCAATAATCAAAGAAAGCAGTAATGTGCAGAACACAAAACAATCTAAGTATTTGATGAAGACGTTGATGTTAATATAAATCACTTACTAAAACATGAATAAAAAAGGAAATAATCATGCAAAATGATTAAGGAGCTGCTGATTTAAAGCAACCCTAAAAAAAAAAAGAACTATTAAAATGTAATAAAATGTCAGGTGCGGAAATGATAAAACCTCTTTCACTCTGTTGAACCCTTCAGTCACATGCTCTCTCTCATGTGGGGGATACTGGGAGCCCCTGTCACCCTAATACGGATGCGATTAATGGTGCAGGGCTCTGATGCCATCTAAATCATGATGGACGTGACTTTGTATCAGCCATGGGACAGTACAGTTGCAAAATGTGTGTGTGCATGTGAGAGCCTAATCCGCTGTAAACATGAGATTGCATAGAGGCAAGCACAGCCTTGCCAAAAACAAGTGAGTGTTTGAGTGCAATGTACCAGTTTTTCGAAGTGGGAAGTCATCCCGAGGGTTGTAGACACCAAGCACAGGGTGGTTGTAGGTGGACACACCAGTCTGCGGAGGCGAGCTCTGGTCCAGAGAGCTGTGCTGGGTTTTTCTGTTAAAACATACACACAAACTGTCAAAGGTGCAACTAAGACTACAAAGCATAAGCCACAAGGCCAAATACTGATAACTCTGCAGACATGTGACTGAATAAGTAATCCCAACAAAGTAACTAACTTCACGGCTGTCATGGATCTCTATGATTAAAGCATCATGCAAATCCTTTGGCAACACTGCAGACATGTGCTGCCATCTGTTCACCGCCAATAGAATAAGGTGGTTTTTGTAGGCAAAGTTAAGCCGAGCTGGCGTCCCTCCAAATGCATGTTCCTGACAAGTCGATGTCCACACACTTCTCTCTTCCAAAACTAAGGAACAGATCGTGAAAAGTACAGAATATTTAGATTCTCTGAGAAATACATAGACCAGAACCTCTACTAAACAAAAAAAATGTTGCTAAATAGAAGATATATACTGTACATAATGTTTGGTAAGAGTTCTTAAAACTAGAGCAAACGTCTAGCCACTAACGGATCATAAAGGGCTTTAAAATAGCAATAAATCAAACTTAAGGACAGAGAGTATTACTATTGTTAAACTGGGAATCCGCTGCTGTGATATTATGTGATACATTGTTTTATCTCACTACTGGTTGAATATAGTTCAATATAAGCTAAAATATCTCAAGACAAAGTTAAAAGTCTTTTCTCCAAGTGAAATTACTTAACATGATTTCCTGGCTGCAAAAAGTTAATCTAATTAAAATGAAACATCTTAAATTGAGATGTAACATGCTGGGTTTTTTTGTCTGATATATTTCTTCCTACTCTGTCATTTTATTTCTGGTTCTGAGGAACT
The DNA here is from genome assembly GCA_029822895.1 of Maxillicosta whitleyi. Classification (NCBI taxonomy): domain Eukaryota; kingdom Metazoa; phylum Chordata; class Actinopteri; order Perciformes; family Neosebastidae; genus Maxillicosta; species Maxillicosta whitleyi. The sequence goes on along the minus strand of JAPSES010000124.1, from coordinate 9,463,238 downwards.
AATACCCAAGATCTTTAGAGTAAAACTACCAATATTTTAGACATAAAGCCAAAATATGATTAAAAAATACTCTTTCTTTACTAAATCTATTTGCCATATATGATTGGAGAAATACATTCACAGTTAATATAATACACATATGATTTCTATGGGATTTCTGAATCACAACAAATGAAATATTCCTGTTCTCCTAGGTGCTTTTTTTTTTTTACTATTTTACCCAAAAATTGCCACATTCTGCTTTTCTTCATGTTTCTGATAGCTGAGTTTGTGACATCATGAGGTTCTCTCTGAGCTAGAACTAATCACAGGAAAAGTCTGAGAGCTATTTTACCCAAATGTGTTGATTTGCATAATAAATTATCTACTTTGCATAACCATAACCATGTTTTCCAGCCTTGTGCTGCATACATGGTTACACAGATCACAGATGAATACATGTAATGGGCCACAACCACAGTGAACAAATAGGAAGCAGTAAGTGTACACACCTGCAAGGGGGTCCAGAGACACTACAATAAACATTTCAAGGCCGAGCCTTGGTGTAAAAGCTCTATCATCAGGTTATAATATCCTACTCTCACGTGTATATGTGAGTGAGCATGTGTGTTTCCATCTTTGTTTTATAACTGTTCTCCATCCATCACTCAGTCAGGCTCATACAATGTGGCAGGTGAAGTGTTCGGGGAGCTCAATGACAGATTAAGACACAATCCAATAACTTATTCATCTGCAGCCAGGCAGAGTGTTACCAGCAAACTTTTACTGATCTCCACTTTGCATTTCCACTGTTTCAAAGATCCAGGAATACAAAAACATCAGCCATGGTGTTGAAATTTTTTAGCAGTGTGCAATGTGCATTCTAAATGAGTACTATTGATCTTTATTTATGTTAAGCATGTAAAAACAATTTAGTTCTATCTAATATTTATTAATATATTTGTTTAATTGTGATACAAATAATTAAATTTAATAATCTTTTTCTATGTGTATTAAGCCACTATTGTAGTAATGTGCTCTTGATCTGTGTCCCAATGTTGTGGTTGGGACCCAAAATGGGCCGCCAAGCTGTGTTTATTAGGTGCATTAATAAGCTGTTAAAGCAAGACTCTACTTGGATTTAACTATACAGATAGGCAAGATCCTTCCATAGCATATTTACTGCAGGGATTCATTAATTTTAGCTGGAACAAGTTCTTTAACCATATCTGATGCAGGGTGTAACTTTTCATTCTTCTATTCTTAAGCAACCATCAGTTTGCTAGAGAGCATAAAGACATGACTGTGTATCAAGGGAAAAAGTTCTTGTGGTTTGATGGGTCCAGATTGACTCTGTTAAAGAGTGAGAAGAGATGTGGATTAAGTGGTGACTCATTATGCCTAGTGCCTACAGTACAAGCCTGTGGGGGCACTGTTAAGATCTGTGGTTGCTTTAGTTGGTCAGGCACTAACGGTCCCTGAAATAAATGTTGTCCGCTCATCAAAATGGTGTCGGAGCAAATGCGCAAGATTGTGAAATAAAGCTGAAGACCGTCCACCGAAATATTAGAGTATGGGACTTCTACTTTGGCCAGGCCATATAAATAAAAATCCATTTTCCAAATTGAAATAGAAGAGCATTCTCTGGAACAGTTTATAATTGCCAACCTCAACTAAGCTATGTAGAAGAGAAGCTGCTGAAGCTCTAGCTACATTCATTTTAACACTTTGACTGTGGTTTGTGTCTTCTTACCGGTACCAGTAGGGGGCATCATTGGGGAGTCCTCCTTGGTTGAGGCTCCGCTGGGCCAAAGCCTTCTTCTTATTCAAGACAAACTCCTGGAGGCGCATCTTCACCTCGGTACTAGCCACTGCACCTAAAGAAAAAGAGTAAAAAAAAAACAATGCCAAAATTAGGTTAATAAAACCATCAGGGTTGCATAAATTGGGAGAGATTTGGCAAAACTGTTCCTACCACAAGAGCTTTACCTTCAGATCAAGAAGAAGAACAACGAGACAAGCTGAAAAACTGCAATTACTTGAAGTACAACAGCCTGCAACGTTCTGAAAACCTTCCAGTTCATATAAACCAGCCATTTCCAATGCAACTGCATTTAGTTTCATTTTAACTCCCAAATTTTTAGCCTTTTTATAGCTATGTAATTTGTAACATCTGCTGTTATCGATGAAAACATAAATAATCATGAAGGTTGAGAAATCCTGAGCAGTTCTGTTATTTACAGGAGGTGGTATCACTTCTATGAGCAACAAAACCCCACTAACTATAAGACAAGATTTTATCATATAGAATCACCAAGTAACACTTGATCCACAACTTCCATCAGAGATGCCATCAAGTCATGCCAACCAGTTATTTTACATCTCATCCGAAAGTGGTTTACTCTCATCATGAATCTCAAATGTGGAGAAATACAATATGGCTGTGATATAAAATTGCATATTTAGTGTCAAAATCTACTCATTGTTAATCTGTATCTGTTTAATGCGAGTTTTGGCTGAACGTATGTATCTTCAATCTTTCATTAACTGCATTTATATAATTTCCTTTTTTATTATATATTTTTGTCTCTTAAATTTTCTGTCATTAAATGGAATAAACTCTAGATTTTTCCAAGTTATAAGAATACATATAAACAAAATGTCTCAACCACATTGCTCACACTTACCTATCAGCTAAACAGTAAAAAAAAAAAAAAAAAAAAAAAACTCCTTTAATAATTCACTGTATTTAAAGTTAGATTCAAGGTGTGCATTATCAAGTTGGCCTCAAAAACTGAAGAAACTGCAAAAAAAAAAATCAGAGCTGGTTTATGAAAAATAGCTCGAACTGTCATAGGCAATTGGCAAAATGAAATGTTGCAGCTCGCAGTGGTGATTCAAATGTGTTGCCAAGTTTTATTATTAATAACTAGACAGAGGTGTGAACGGTTTAAAATATTTTTGGAGGCATTTAGAGGACAGTTTATGAGAGACTAACACAGAAGAAATGTGCCACAAAATAAAGAGATGGAAAAAAATGGCTGATGAGCTGAAATGATGAGCTCACACTTAAAGGAGAACAAATTTATTATTTGGGCAAATATGAGCTATTATCCTGCAGTGTGAGTGGAATAATAAAGTACATCTAAAGAAAGATGATGTTGATTTACCTTCAATTCAAATGGAACAAATTAATTTCTGGTCATTTACAAAGAGATTAACAATTTTCTATACATGAAGCTGAATTGTTGTCACCTCTGAATGATTAACTGAAAATCAGAGGTGGGATTTTGCAAGAAAAAGACAGAACTCGCGTATGTCCACGTGAGAGCAAACGCAACTGCAAACCCTCTCCCCCACTCTCACACATACGCTCAACTTGCACGGATGCAGCCCCAATGTGTAACCACGTTCCATATAGTGTGTAAACTGCTCTCAAGGACGCCTGTCCACATGCTTTCAATGAACTGTTGAGAGACATCCAGCAGGCAGTGATAATAACTCAGCTTAGTCCCCGCCAAGGCCACCAGCTAATACAGCTCGTTTACCACAGTAAATACACAGGTTCTCCAAGTAAAATGGAAATAAATACACAGCCATGCAAACAAGCACTCATGTACAGACACACACTGTGAATACTGATCTCAAAAGTCCTTTCAAAGAGGAGCTCTGGTTAAACAGTTGAGACCCAGCAGATGCTACAACAGAGGCTCAAGTGACTACACTGAATCACTGCTATTTTTGTTTTATAGTGCTAAATGTCTGGAGGTGTGAATACTCTTTCTTTACAAGTCACTATTTTCTCGTTTGCACTGTTTGTTTTGTTTTGTTTTTCTCAATGCAAAAAATGTATCTGAATTTTTTTGTCAAACACGGGCCCAATCTATCTGCAGAAATGGAATATAATATTTACAATTATGTTTTCATTAGAGGATAATCATATGGAAATAAGAACTGTTGTATTTTAATCATCTTAGATTGATGTAAATCTACAGAGGGAGTTACACAATGTGTACAGTAGCTCCTCTCTCCTGTAGCATCCAGCCTTAAGGATTACCATCACCTATTATGTCCAAGGGTGGCGTTAACTGCTCTAACTGCTCTTAACTAAAAAGCCCGGAACTGACAAACCAAACACTGATTCTATCAAGGAAGTTTACGTTTTCTTGTAACCAGTACAATTTCACTGCACATAATGATACACTGAGCATATGATAGGTTGTGATTAACAAACAATTGTTAACGTTATCGTGATATGAACATGTGCACTAACCACACTGTAAAAGGTATACAATGAATGAGAAAAATAAATTGACTAACAGTACTTGAATATTTGACCAATCAGATGAAGCCCATCACTAGACATCAGCTATCGTACAGTTCATGTGATGATGACTGCTGGACTAGAGAGCACAGTGGTAAGACGAATGTAGTTTTTGCCATTTGTAATTATTTTGGACGCATGGAGATGATATGCTAGAAACAACAATACAATTCTAAAAGGCAGCAGTTACAAACTTAATTTGGTCAAGTTATAATGTCTTTCTTAAATTATGTTCTGCTTAATTGACCTGAAATACATGTGTGGTTTGTTTGTTGTAAATACATGAAGGATTTATTTTCTATAACATATTATATTAAGGGTTTGCGGTTATGGAAACACATATCATCAGTGCAATATTGAGCAATGTTATTGTATATCATAGTTTGACCTCATGAAGAAAATATGACTTTTTTAATGCCGTGAAAACAAGAAGTCAAAGATGCTGTCTGCTGTGACACTTTCTACATAAACTATGGGGGGAAAAATCATTTATCCTTTATTTTACCAGGTAAAATGAATTGAGAACAGGTTCTCATTTACAATGATGACCTGTTGTACTGTTCAGGTTTCAACATTAATGTTTGGGTTTTTTTTTTTTTTCAAATATCAAGTCAGACATCTACTTATCCATAGTTGGTAGTCAAGGAAGAATAAAGTTAATTGGAAAGTTTAATTTTCAGTCTCAGATGAAAGCAACACAGCTCATCTCTCTATTTCTACCATCATCCCTACAACTGAATGAGCCTTACTGTTGAACCATGTGATGTTAACTGCTTATTATTTTACTTTCTTGTCCTCGCTCCTTGTTCTTCAACAGCTGTAGTTTCTGCTCCCTCTGTTGTTTCTCTAGCTCCTGCTCCAGGCGATGGTTCTCCATCTTCCTCTGGTGCTCCAGCAGCTCCTGCTGGTGCTTCAACGCCAACAGCTCTTGTTGCTGCTGCAAAAGACAAAAAAAATATTGTGTATTTCAAGTGCTAAACAGTGTTTCAGTTGAAAAAGAAATTAGCCTGGTGTCATACTGCCTTTTATAAATGATGTCAGTTCATTACTTTCTTATCTTTAAGCTGTCTTTAAGATTACACTCCAGCTCTGTTTAAGTTGCTATCTGAAATAATTAAGTCTGACTGCTGTTTGAAGCTATAAAATAAAACCTTTGCAAAACTGTAAAAACCTCAGGCCACACATTTAAGCTTTAAATAAATAAAAACAATTTAACCAAGGATGAGGGCAAGGCACATAATCCAATCTGTTCACTTCTTCATTACTGCAAATAAGAGATACTAAAGGGCTTTGTGCAAAAAAATTGTGATCTTCAAGCCTTTCAGCAACACACCTGACTGTGTAGAGTGGTCTGCTGTCCTATCCTGTTTCCAAAAGGTCAAAAATAAACTCCTATGAAAGCTAAAATGCACTTGCAAACACCCCTGTAAGCACATTGAAGTGTCCTTGAATGGGACCCAGAACTCACTGTGAGTCACTGTGGATAAGAGCATCAATTAAATGCTGCGGCTGCACAATGCGAGGCTGCACAAAAACTGGTTTCACCTTCTGTGGAGCTATAATACATAACAACCTGAGGCACCAAATTACAAGTCCCAAGTTACAAGTCATGATGATATACAATAAATAGGCAAGCTGTCTTTGCTGTCAGTCAGCCAGCTCCATAATGACATGTCTGATGCAAGGAATCAACACTGCATCCTTGCTCAGCCCCTTATCAAACACCCAATGGCAATATTTGATCAGTTTACTGTAACTGCATGTAATCAACTTCTGATGGTGTTACACAAACTACACATAGATACTCAGTAGCCAGGACATGCACTTGTGTTTACGATGAGGGTAAATCAAATGTTTGAGACACTTCTGTGAATATATTAGTGGCTGAAGGTGAGGGAAAGGTGAGGTGGGGCCCGTGAGAAAAGCCCAGGCCCAGATGAACACATCTGGCCTATTTCCAGCTCAGAGCCATGATCTCTCTGTCTTTTTGCCTTTCAATCAAGGTTGAGAAGAGGAGATTGAGTGGGTGGGAAAGCTCAAAGTAATCTCCCGCCAACATATACACACCAATACACACCCAAAACCCTTGTGGCTGAATAAACCAGAGATGTGGTGTACACACAATTTCCCTTTTTCACTTCTGACTAATACTGTTAAGTGCTCAATGATATCTCTCAATTTCAGAGAGGTCTCACTTGTCAAAATGGAACAGAGATGTATAGATATCTGAGTTTGTTTGCATCAGGGTTATTATAAAGGAAATTAAAAGGGGTTGGGATTCTAAAAGCAATGCTTCTTCAATCCCCTTTTCAAACCACGTGTTTAGCAGTCTGTCAAGTAGCCATATGTTAAGTGTTATACTGTGTTAGCAAGCTTGAAAAAAATATGTGAACTGAACTGATCTAAAACAAAATATAACATAACAGTGAAAAATGGTAACGAATGAAAAGAAAAAACACAAACATTAAATTAAAAAAAAAACTATGATTAAGAAAGCAGGACAAAATAAAAATGAATTAGAATTGCAGGTAAGTTTTTATTTCAGCTTTAATACAATGGTTTTGCACAATATGGAACTTTTAAAACAGTTTCATAAATCATATGTCACACAAGCTAAATCACAGTTTTCCACTAAATAGCACTAAAAACAGAATACAAAAATACACCGACACTAAAACTCATTAATTCCTTAATATTAAAATAGAAATAGAACTACTTGTTATGGTATCTGAACTGATGAAAATACATGTGAATAAATGAAGCATGAGCAAATTAAGAAAACATCTTAACAAAAATGAATGTACTGCAAATATTCCTACAAAATGTGGATGGGCTGCATTGTGACTTTTCACATTGAATTAAAGGATGTTTTCTTAATTTGCTTGTGCTGCTTCCATATACATGTTGGAATTGTGTTGCTCATTAAAGTAACAACAAACTGAAAAAAACAAAAAACAAAACTGAAATAAAGATAAAAACTAATGAAAATTACAGAACCATAATAACTCTGGTGTGCATCATAAAAGCAAACATCTGCATGCTGCTGTGTTGAATGTGAAGCAAACTGGGCATCTGTGTGTTTGCTGACATTTGAGATGATGTGTACGTTTTAATGTCTGTGTGTGTGTGTGTGTGTGTGTGTGTGTGTGTGTGTGTGTGTGTGTGTGTGTGTGTGTGTGTGTGTGTGTGTGTAGGGACTGTGAATGGGGCTGATTGAGGCTCGGCCTCCCTGACTTGGCTGTGCGTCACTGGCGTCCACCTGAGTGGTCCTTCAGCCCCACCACAGGCCAGACAGACCTTCAGACAGCATCACTCACCCCTCAACAGCTACATCACAACAACCAGCAACACAGGTGAAGAGGAAAGAGAAAGAAAGATAGACTGTTTTGACTTTTAACTCAACATTTATTTACACTAATCCATCACAAACAGGGTATTGAGGCCTACAAAGCATACTAAAGATAAAGACAGACAGCCAGAAAAAAGAAACAAAAAAGAAAGAAAAAGGGGAAATTGTGGGATGGATGTGGTAAAAATGATAGAAAAAACAAAATAATAAATATAAAGAAAACAGGAAGAGATGAGAAAGGACAAAAATAGAAGAAACGGCAGTAAGGAAAACATGAAAAGAACAAAAGAGTTAAAACAAACAAGTATAAGACAAGAAGCAGCAAAAAATAAAGACCACAAGAAGGCAAAAAATGTAAGAACAGAACAAGAAAAAGCACAGTAGGAAAGAAGCAAAGATATGAAAAAAAGAGAGAAAATGAAGGAAGAGACAATGAGCTGATGAGAGGAGGAGATGAGCAGCTGAAAAGAGAGATAAATAAGAAAGCAAGGAAGCAAAGAGGTCTACAATAGCCATGGCAAAAAATCATTAGTCTAAAAGAGAAAAAAAAAAAGCAGAATATTTTTATATGATATTTCAGACCCACAGGAGAGCTTTGGTGTTCTCAGGGGGACAGATGTACTGAAGGCTCACTGTGTGAATGTGCTGATCTAGATTCATTTCACATTTCCAGGTCACTACGACACAAGTACTCATATAGGTTAGATATCTGATCCCAGCTGGGTCTGATGTATGTCAAGTATTCCATGACATATGAGGATACCCTCCATCAAATGAGACACTGAAACATACACATGTTCTGCTTATAAAGCTTAGAAAGCTTACGAACTTCAGAGGTAGCTCACTAAAGAGAGTCTTAAAAACTTTTTCTTTCATACATCTAGCAGAGTTCTGCATCCACACAAGTTCCCTGAACTTCTATCCTTACCTCCAGATAGCGTTTTGTTTTATGTGATTGTGCATGGCGCTTAATGTATTCTGTCATTCTATTGATACTTTATCTTTATGTTGATTGAGTTTGCATCATGGGTCATTACTACGCTGTAAAACTGGTTTTACTAAGGTTGTTGGATAGAAGAGGGAGAGAGGCTCATAGGTCAAACTCTGTAAGTCTATGGGAATTGGGACCCACATTATCTGGAAAAGGACAAATACTGTTGTTACTTTTGTAGTAAATGTGATTTCCTGGTTGTAAACAATTTCACAATAACAGTAGTTAAAAAAGAAATGTAGACAAGCCTCTTTCTGGTCTAATGATGATGTCAAGTCTGACCATTCTGTGCAAAATCAGGCCAAAAATAAAACTTAAACTGAGTGTGCCAAAATCAGGCCAAAAATAAAACTTAAACTGAGTGTGCCAAATAAAGTAATGCAGTAAAGAGGAATGATTTTGATCATTTTTAACATCTTCCAGTTGAAAATGAATGGGAAAGTTCTCTGCAAAACTCTATAAAAAGATGCAAATTTAAGCCCTATATGCTGTACTGAAACTTAAAGAAGGTAACAGTTATGTAATATGCAAAGATGCTACCACAGTTCAGTTTTCACACATATTTCTGTACCTATATTGTCTTCTCTGAAGTTCAAGTAAATGAAGCCAATGTGCTGTCTTCTTGGCTCCCACTTCCCTCACAGTAATTTAAGCAGAGAGCTCCTCTCTTTTGTTGGATTTGATCTGTTAATGAAGGATCCTAGGGCAGACAAAATTAAGAGCTATCTTTGCTTTGTTTCGTAAACTTTTAAACAGGCTTCTGTTGCAAGCTTGCTGGTTTGACTTTTGGAACATTGCCGGTTTGTTGATCTTTCTGCTGTTTTGATAGTATTTCTCACTTTACACTTCTGTGGCAGATGGTCTGCAGCTTTAATGATAGATTATGCTTATTTTAGGACTGGTAGCACATATAAATACGCAAATACAGATTCCATACCTTAATATGTTCCTGGAGCTGGGCTTCATGCTGGCGAGACAGCTGCTCATGCTGCCGCTGAAACTCTGCAATGAGGATCTGCCGCTGGATCTGCTGCTTCTGCTTCAGAGTTAGAAGCTCTTGCTGTAGCTGTTGTTCCCGCACTGAGGCTGATGCCACACCCCCACCGGCCTGGGGCCCCGGTGTTGATGACTGCTGCCCGGGTGGGGACAGGGATGACACCTGCTGCTGCTGCTGTTGCTGGTGGTGGTCCACACGCAGGTCCATTGGAATGGCAGCTGGAGGGAGACGGAGGGGCAGCGCTGAGTTTATGTCCACTAAAGGAGGCAAATAGAGAAAGACAGTTAAGAAATGTGCACAGTACATGTGCAAATATTATTACAATACATTTGGCTGATGCTTTTATCCAAAGCAACTTAGTGACATGTATCTTTTTTACTACAGGGTTTTTGTAACATAGAGAAATTGTCCATCTCCCTTTGTACTCAGATTGAGGTTGATAGAACAACATTTATAAGAAGTTCTGTACTCAAACTGAACTAATATTTTACAAACTAGAAATGTTACTTTACTGGTGTGGCTTTTATATTGCTATCCTTATAAACTGTAGACCTAGTGATAAAAAAAAAAAAAGAAACTGTAAACTCCTAAAACAAAAGGCAAATGTTAAAAGGCTGAGGCAAGTGAAAGCATGATATACATGATGCACAAGTTGAAGAAAAAGTAGATCGATCAATGACATCCAGATGTAAATCTGAGTGTCGTCTGCATAGTTGTGGTAGGACATATTACTATTATTGCGTATCAACTGGATAAGGAGAAACATGTAAAAACTTAATAAGAGAGGTCCCAGGATGGACCCATGGGGGACCCCATAGGTCACTGCCATTTGGTCTGACACACAGTCTCTGATTTCAGCAAAGTATTTCCTATCTTTAAGATACGACTTGAACCATTTCAGTGCAGGATCAGAGATGCCTCCCCAGTCATCTAACCTCTGTGACAAGATCACATGTGCCAAATGTGTCAAATGCAGCATTCAAATCCAATAGTACTAAGACTGAGACTTTGTGTTTGTTAAGTGTTCAGATGGATGTTATGTGTCACCTTGGTAAGAGCAGTCTCAGTGCTATGATGGGGAGAAAAAATATATTCCAATATTGTTTTTTGTAATAACCCTCAACTGCACATAAGTAATAAAGACTTAACTGAATAAATATATCTGCAGGTTTTTCCCTAGCATTATACGGTCTAGGCGCTGCACCCAAGCCATGAGTACCAAACCATGGGAATAAATCAATCTAAAATGAAGTGTAAAGCAACCAATTAAAAGGGCTTTACTGTTTGTTGGGAGCAGTTAATCTCCGATGTGAAATCTTTTGGGTGTTATTTACAATCTAGAGTATCCTACTTTTTGTAGATAAAATAATAATAGCAGTCCAAAATTATGTGGCTTTATATATTTGTTTGAATGAAAAATGAAACATGCAAATGATACTGTTGACATAACAAATTTGTAGCTTGTAGTCACATTATATCATGTTTTCTTGGGGGAGATGATCCTAAAATCTCACAGCCACACAACTGCACCCACAGCACCCAAACCCTAGAAAAGGAAAACCCTGATCTGGATCACTGACAAAAACTTACTGTGAGTCTTCTTTATTTTTTCAACACTTTCTCTCTAAGTCCTGCTGAGAATCATAATATTCACCACTGGCTGTAATCTAAGCCAAGTTTAGTGCAGACTCATTTGCCTGATTTTTGTTTTTACCAAGTTTGTTAAAAAAGCTGGATCCAAACAGCTATTTCCAAACAAGAGAACATGTCGTGATTTTCACAAATTCATTGTTCTCTCCAGCCTCCTCGATGCAGAGTCTTATGAAAAGAATCATAGAAAAGAAAACAGAAAATACAATGAATGCCGAAAAGAATTGACAGTAACATTCACAGTGATCAAGGTTCCTCTATGTTTATACAGTTAGTGCAACTGGTGATGTACTGAATGGGATTAAATCAAAGCTTGTGAAAATGTCATTAAACACCCCTACCTGGTCAGGGATGGAGTTACAGAAAACTATAAAAAGATACCTGCTGGCAACCAGCTGAGGGAATTTTTGGCATCACTTTTGACACATCTAAAATTTCATCAAGAAAATAATTGCTGCACATATTCAAAAACACTTTGTTGTGTACAGATGAATAAATACCTAGCTTGTATATTCACAATTTAAAGCTTTAAAGCTAGGTATAAGGATACATCTAACATCAATAGTGACACATCTGTCCTCTATAAACTCAAAAACCTCCAACATACACAGAGTCCTTGAATGATGCAGCAGTTGCATATGAACAGCGACATCTGACAAAGATTGCATTGACCCGGCGAGGTGCAGACCTTGAGCAGGGCTAGCCACCCACAAATCACTGCACAGGAAGCCTTCCAATCACACGGCTTCCTCTTCATTAAATCTGAATAAATAGGAGTCAATTGGCTGATTATTTACCTACATATTTACTGAGAGAGCAGCATGAGCCAGAGATACTTGCCTGGAACTTTATGTTAATAAAGTGGCAAACACGACATCACTAGTACACTTAAAAGTCGGGTACACAGCCATATGTGTGCCCACAAAAATGTACAGATGCACTTATATGACCACTTACATAAGGAAACACACCACAGGTATTATCCACCAGCAAATTTACACTCAGTCGGAACTGGTTAGACTTCGAAATTGGGTTATTTTATTTCATGATGTTTAGGATGTTGCACTCAATGTTGAATGTGAAATGAAAATAACAAAAAGACAAGATAAAGCTTGATGACATTGTGACACGGGATCATGAGACTTGCTGTTCTCACTACCATTGCCAATGAAAATGAGAAAACATGTTTACAAATACGGTAAAGCATTAAAAAGTTAACATCACACCTGCAGTACCGGATAGTTTTTGGCATACTCATCATTGAGCAGAACATAATTCACGTAAGCAAAGAAACAAGAATTCTACCTGATATGTGTATCCAAACAGGTAGGCAGACTGAATAGGTGACGAAGACGAACAACTGTAGTTAACAATCATTGTTAAGATTTCCTCAGACGTGGCTTGACTACATTTCTCCATGATTCAACTCAGATGATTTTACAGAATGTGATTTTGGTTGTTAGAAAGGTTCCCATACATATTAGCTTGGTGTACTATAAGTTTGGTTTACTTTGAAATATGTAAATCTTTACTGAATTACTGTCCTCTAAAATGTGACAGATGCGATGTACAGCCAAAACAATGTTTTACTCCGTTTATGTACTCTATGTTTAGATTACTTTACTCCCTGTGGATGTCATACTATGCATTGAGAGAGAATGACACACACACACACACAGGGAGAGACAGAGAGAGACGTAGTCAGAGATTTTTTTTTTTTTTTTTTACATATTTTAATGCAGAACTGAAAGGTAGGGTGTGCATACCCCTCTTCATGGAGGAATCACACATTCTCAGATGCTTGGAGCACTTGTACATGAAAAAAAGCCAAAACCAGAGCTTGGCTAGCTATATTAGCTAGCATACTAAATTAAAAAACGGTAGACACTTGTACATTAGGAAAATTATGGCAGAAAAGTTGCCAATAATGAGTTGAAAACGAAAAACTGTATTTGCGAAGGTTACAGCCAAGAAAAAAGCTGAGGGAGAGAGGAGAAAAAGCAGAGTGAGCATCGGTGTGGCATATGAGCGGCATATGAGCAGTGGTGTCAACTGAAGAAACAGAAACAGCTGTAAAGTGATGCCATGGTGGCCCTATTTGTACTTGATAGATAACATAACAAGTCTTTATGATTTTTTGAGGGTATTCATGTGTTTCTGGCATAATGTTGTCATTTTAACAAGTTTCCAGCCCATTAGTGGATAAAACAAATTGGACAAACTGCTATGTTAGTAATTCTGTAGCAAATTTTTACTGGGCTAAAAAAAAAAAAATACAACTTCTAATCTATTTGAAATGAATTTTAAGGGGTTTGGAGTTTTGAATTCTGTATTTTCAAAATGTTGCTTGCTTGAACCATTTTTCCAGGATCCCCTATCCTACCTGTAAATGTATTGAAGCAGAAAAAAGGTAGCAATGGTCATAAAACTCCTTATTTTTCAGACACATTTAATTCAACTGCAATTTACTGATCTGACCAGTGTGTGCCTCTTTATCAGCCTAAAAGCAGCTATTGGAAGATTGCTCATACTATTTAACTCGCAGACTTTACAAAATAAGACATCTGAGCATCACTGAGTACAGGTGAACAGTAATTGTGCTTCCACAATTTTTCAGTTGCTATTAAAAGTAAAAAGCACCTTTCAAATCCACTTCCTCTGAGTATAGTGCGGTGAAACATCCCCTGCCACTCAAATCAACTATGCCACAAGAAAACAGGTCCTCAAAAACTGCTTTCATGTGGGGGATCACAGCAAAACAAGTCAGTTTTTATATGCACTGCACATGCAACAAGCCCAAAGTAAAACAAACCACAATATTTGTACGTAACAATTCAATCCACAACAGCGTGAGGTTTGACTTTTTTTGTGTCAAATGGCTGATTTTTGCCTTTCTACCTGGTCTTTGTCACTTTCCTTCTCGTCCTCCTATGATTCACTGTCCTCTGAGAAAAGGTGCAACAAGCTTTTTGCCATTTGATGAATCTGACGAACAAGGTACCAGAGATTTAATTAAATGCAGTGACACCCTGGTTCTGGCTGTTCTCAAGCTCTGGCTCATTTTAGAGGCAAGAGTGATACAGTTTGGCTGCTGAAAAAACAGGAAGGAAAGGAAACTCTAACCAGACTGGATCATGAATTTGCACAGCAAAAAAATGGAGGACTTTGCTACAATAATTTGGAAAGGGTATGGGCTCTGAAATGTACTCAAATGAGGTTTTTGTCATTCAAAATGAGGCAGTGGCATTTACCTGATTGTCAACCATGCATTTAAATGGCTTGAGACTTTTATAAGTATAGAACTGACAAATTACAATCGTCATTTAAAAACAGTAAGATCAGTGTTTTTATTGTCATGTTATCAAACAAATAATTCTACAAGCAAAATGGTAATATTGTCAAATCTGTATTTGCTGATTTACTGATTGATTTACTGATTATCTCATCATCATCCTACAGGTGAGACAAAACAACAAAATATCTTCAATCACAAAATTATATGTTTGTTTGGTAACAAAATAAAAAAAAAATACAGCAGTACCACACACAGCTGTAATATGAAAACAGTAGTTACTGAGTCCAGTGTTTGTCAGAAAACAGTGCTCCCTAGGTCCTTATCAGAAAGCAATTCACATTGCACAGAAAAACCTTGTAAGTAAAAAAATAAAAGTCAAAACTACCGTAATTTCCAGACTATAAGCCACAACTTTTGTCACACGCTTTCAATCCTGCAGCTTATGCAATGATGCGGCTAATTTATGCATTTTTTCTAATGGCCACCAGGGGCGCTCAAGCAGAAAAAGTAAGTGAGACGTGGAATACATGTGTCGAGGAAGACGCAAGTTTAATGTAACTTTGCGCTTTGTGCATGAATAAAATTAGCATGGACAGACCCTCATCATGGAAAATGCAAGAATAAATTCATATGACGCAGCTTTCAAGTTAAAAGCAATCGAGCTGGCCAATAAAGAAGGAAATAGAGCTGCTGCACATAAACTTGGCATAAATGATTCGATGGGGAGATGCTGGAAACGGTAGCGGGAAGAAACAACAACGAAACAACAACGAAAGAGAGACTGAGAGAGTGTGTGGTTTTTCCTTTAAAAATGTACTGGGTGAGGCTTATAAACAGGTGCGCTCTATAGTCCGGAAATTACAGTAGATGTCTGAAGAACACTTGTAAGGGCTGAACCTCACATCTTATTAATATAATGTGAAGACTATTATATCATTTTAACCTCAAATTACATAAAAAACATTAAAGAAGTAATTTTTTACTTATTTAAATGGAATTATAAATTTAAAAACATATCCCTATAGTCTATATAAACTGTAAATACTATGCTTGGGTCTGATTTCTTCATTAATCAAACTCCACAGGCCCATCTTCGACCCCATTTCTGACTATTGACACAAGAAAAGTTGTTTTACAATAACATATTACAATAATACAACCACCAACTGAACATTTTAGGTAATCGTTCAAAGTTTGGATATATTTTCAGTTTTTACTACAATCGCTGCTAGTAATAAACAATTATTACATACTCAGAGAACAGTTCATCAGAAGTGTTGACCTTATACGTACAAATGCCGTGACCTAACCAGCTATAAAACATAACAAATTAATCAAAAATTGAGACGGTAGGAATCCACTTGATTTTTGCTAGAATGAATATAAAGATACCTTAGCAGCACCTGAAGAGTTACCTAATACACAAATAAGGGTACCAAAGACTAATAAAAGTGGGTTCAGCATAATATGACCCCTTTAAACCAAAGCAAGGAAAATTCACTTCACAATACAAAGCTTTAGAAACTGTGACACCTTTTATGTCTGTTTAGTTTAGTAAACGTTGTACACTATGACATGCATCTAAGAAAATACCAACAAATAATCATGTCTACATATTTATCAATTGGAAAACATTTTTCTGCTGAAATAACAAGTCTGGAATAGTAAATACGGTTAGCTGTATTAAAATATAAGAAGTAAAAGTGTAATATATGAAAGCTCCACTTAAAATTTCAGTACAGAGGTGAAGAATTTTGACTTTCAACATAATAAAACAAGAGCAAACTCTTGTTTTATCTGTCACAGCTCAGTTCAACATTCTGACTATAAAGTAGTGTTGGCTGAAGGCTGGATGATAGACTTCATATTAAATCTTCAGGTTCAGATTCAAACTGATGTCAGAAGAAAACATACACTGTGACCCACATTCAAAGGATTTCTTCTCTTTTTTTCTTATCTCAAGTTATTTAGCTGGTGTGTGCAAGCCATCAGAAACAGGACAGAAAGTCAGAGCTGATGGAAGAGATGGGGATCTGTCTGAGAACTGCACTTGTCAAGTGCTGTGGCTCCAATTGTGGCTAATGCAAATCTATAACTCATACAAGGCGCATGCACACATTCACCCTCCCTGAACAAAATGTTCTTCAGCAGATAGTTGAGTCCCTGACACAACAACCGCCTCACACACTTATTGACAGTGACGCACGCGAATGCGCAAACACACCTCGTATGGCATCTCTGTCACCGGCAGCAGTGCTAATTGCTTGCCGCACAATGAGGGAGGTGGGAATCAGCGCTGTCATTAAACATACCCATCAGTGCTCTATTCCTCCTCCTCCTGCTTCCTCGTCCTCTTGTCCTCTTATTACCGTACCTCCTCCTCCTCCCTTCCTCCTTCAGTCTGTTACAGAGGATGACAGCAACTCTCGTTCATGTTCATCTGACTTCTCTGCTTGCTCTCCACCTCCGTCACTTTTTGCTTGCTGTTCATCTTCTCTCCCGTTTTAACCTGATGGGCATCTCTCTCTCTCTTTCTCTCTCTCTCTCTCTCTCTCTCCTCCCTCATTTGCCCAGTGGTGACATCACAGGGCAGTCTCAGGCATGCAGCCTGTTTATTCTGCAGCCCTCTGCTTTTCCAGGAACCAACGTCACACACTCACACACACACATGTTACGTTTTTATGCACTCAAGGGACTTTACATTGACTTCAACTCATTTGGTTAACACTTTTCCTCATACTAATGGAGCTAAATGCAGCATTTCTGCTGTGAAAAGCTACAGAAATTATTTAACAGTATCACTAGAGTAAAAAGCTATGGTGTTATATTAAGGATGTCGGTGGACTGTCTTGCAGACATGTGAACTCATTTTATTCACAGCCATGGACCAATGTGTCTCAGTGAATGTATAAGACCACTAGAGGGAGGAGTGAGTCACTCTGCCAGTATAACATAGCAATGGAAACTAACAAGACCAAGTGGAGAATGAGCAATCCTGAACTGAAGCAAAGTTCAAACTAAACTGTGACATTTCAGACCTTATTTGGATTATTCCAAACAGATCCTTACTGCAGCTATTGACAATACAAACTACAGAAATTTTGCTTGCTTCCAAATTCCAATACTTAGAAAGAAAATTTCATTATTCTCAGTGCAGCCATGTCAAGTTTATAAATTTTCATTATATTATTACATGAACAGGTAGAACACCACTGACTTTGGAGCAGAAGGTGGCCAGTTCGAGACCCAGGTGATCCCTTGGGAAAGGAACTTTACACTATACATCCCAATAACCACAAGGGGGCACAAGCCCCATTGTGCCAGTTCCAAGCCCAGTTGTGTCAGGAAGGGCATCTGACATCACTTTGTGTGACAAATCAACATGCCAAGGTGATTCGCTATAGTGACCCCGAAAGGGAAAAAGCCAAAAGAAATCATCATTACATGAACAGAAAATTTGAAGTTGTGACAACTATGTTTATTTCATGAAACTTCTTTAAGCATATAAAAATGCCACTGTTTTGAAAAATTCCCTCACATAACAATAGAAAGAGGTTCATTGTTTCATATTATGCCTTAACAGTTATATTGTGTTACACATCACTTTGTTAAGGGAAGCATTTCTTGCCTCTTGGCAAACAGGTTGCATTTAAATTTTTGAATTAAGATAATCTGATATATTGCCTATCTGTAAATAGCATTTTATATATTTAAGTGTTTCATAGTCCTAGTTTAAGTATATTTTTTCAGATGTAGCACTAGGGTATTTTGGGCACTGAAAGCCAAACTTAGTGTTTGCTCCTGTTGGGTTTCTCTAAATTTGCTCTAAATTAGAGTGACAGTTTAGAGAAGGTCTAAATGTGAAGTGTCATGAGATAACTTTTTTTTTATGATGTTTGATCTGATAAAAAAAAAAAGAAGTTGTTTTCAAATTGTGACATGTGAATGTGAATTGGACATAAAAATGGTTAAAAAATGATGTGACACTGAAAAAAAAAACACTTTGATTCTCTCACCCAATCTGTGTCACTTTGCTGGACTCTGAAAAGGGAAATCCCTGTTTGTCTCCCTACATAAGATATCCCTACAAACTGTGTACCCACAAAGTCAGAAAGGCATGGACCCAGCCCTCTCTCACCTACTCTACCTGCTTTTCTTGCCTCTAAGGCCAAGGAAAACCCTGCACACCAATTGTAGTGCATCAAATGCCTCACTCTCATTCGTAGGCATACCTTTCAGTTTGGCTAAATGTCCTGTCCCTCCTCCTTCCTCTGCTTAGAAAAACCTCCCCCTGTGTCTGTCTCTCTTGTGTGGTTTAATACTACGAGCTCAAATTCCTCGGCCTGGAATTTGACTGCATTTCCCAAACAAATAAAACCACAAAATGGTTTCAGGTGAAGGAAAGTAAGGACTTTCCCCACAGGGAGGCTCCCCAGATACATTTGAATACTGCAGGAAAATTAGGGATTAATTACAATAGTTTGTTATTATTGCTGTTGTGTTACTTGGGTCATCCATCCAGACATTTTGCACCAATATTTTGTTGCTTTTTTTTTTTTTTAAAGATTCTAAAGACATCACCTGAAATTCTAGATTATAAAGATACTTTTTCATTGGTATTGATATTGCTTTTAGATTCAGTTTAGTTGGACTTAGCATTAACAGTACATTACTAGTTTTATTTAAGTCCTCTGCCTTCCCACTAGGGTCTCTACAGCTGAATATACCACTTGCAAGTGCTCATCCACCATCCTAAATCAAGAAATGGCATGATTTAGGGGACTATTGCTGTGTTTTCACTACATGGAACTGACTCGACTTGATTTAGGTTCCAGATACTATTCCTAGTGACAGCTTCCATTACAGGACTACTACTGTATGGACTGTAGGACTTGACTACTACTGATTTTAAAGTACCTGGACATCATAGCAATGTGGCATGTAACTTCTGTGATGTCTACTCAGAGAGTTGCTAATAAACTAACTTGCTGTGTGTTGCCCCGTCAAGTTTACACAGAATTCTTCGTCTACCACCAAGGACAGAAATGTCTGAACCTCCTCAACCAACCATGGTGTTATTTTATAGACTGCCATCATGTGGATGAACCTACTGTTATTTTTACTGTAAACTTCAGAAGTAGGAATCTAGGTTTTTTTTTTTTTTAAATGGCGGGTCACACATTAATGACAACTTTCTGACCAATCAGTGGTCTGCAGTGTTTATTATTTCAGAAAATTAAATAGATTTTTTTTTCATTAATAATTGCAATTTTAGTCTAATTTCGCTTGCCCTCCCAAATGTCAAAATACTCCCACAACACAAAATTAACAAGGCAGTAATTCAAATTCAGTCAACAAGAAAAAGAGACATTTTGAGGATCACATCGCAGACAAGACTAACACATGGAGGAAATAAACACTGAAATCAGCATATCTTTGTATAAAGCAGTGACGTGTTCTTCAGTTTACTGATGTGGTTGAGATAGAAGACAATGTGGGGGCCTTCGAAAAAAAACAAAGACAAACATGCCGTCTCCGGGGTAAAGAAGAGGAGCTTCCAGGAGAGAAGCTCTTACACAAACTGACAGATTTACCTGCTTCTTCACAAGCCTGACAAGAGCTACGACTTCAATTCAATTTCACTTTGTCAGCGTCTCAAAGCAAAGTGTCTTTTAGTGCTAGGAATCTCAAGGCTTAGATGTTGCTCCTATTCCTTTCATTTTTGTACAACTTTAACTTTGACATGGGACATTTTTAAGCATGAGAGGGAATCTCCACTCACGGAAATCCTGAATGCAAATGTGTGTTAACACTAAAAACTCCAAGTAAGGCAGAGATATCAAATCATAAGTGTTGTGGATCCCCCCCCCCCCGAAACAAGGATCAAGTAGCTATGCCTGAACAATATTTACTGATGGTTAAAACTCTCCCATTGTAAAATACCTTTTATTGCTGAGAGTCTGTGTACATGTAAATGTCCATGTGCATTGACAATGGGTGCTGACCTAGATATTTTTCAATACTTGGCAGCATTGAAGCAACTCTAATAACGTTAAAAACATATTGAGTATTGATTCCCAGTTTAATAAAATAATCATCCTTAACTTGATGTTACATCTTCACCATTTTTTTAAAATTTTCTCTAGGATTTGATTTTAGTTTAACTACATTCATATTTAATTAACATTATCATGTTAATCATGATAAAATGTTTTCATCCAGCTCAAACAATATTTGAGTAATATTATTTGTATTTTGAGAAATAGGTTCTAGGTGTTAGTTTTTCATATATTCTGAGGAAAGCCTTGATTTACAGAGCCTGAAAAATGTAGGATATTTAAGGTTCTGTGAGGAGCATCTGTTTGAAGTGGATTGCAGCGACACCTTTGGACGGAATTTGGCTGGAATCCATTCTACTTTTATTATCATGTTGTTACCAAAGGGCAGTTAGTATCCAGGTCCCCACATGAACATGCCTGTGCTCCATCATGCTCCTGTTTAGCTTTCATCTGCTCTGCTTATTTCTTTTTGCCAATTCAGCTTCAGTTCCAGTGTCCATTACATCAAAATAAATTCAAGAAATCCCTTTCTTTAGGAAAAAGGACAGATCTTACTTTTCACTCGTTCAGCTTACTTCTCACTGCTAAACTTTGCTAGTCGGTGGGGTGTTGTCATAGAGATGAAAGTCTACCATAAATCAGTCCAGCCCTGTCCACCCCGACCATGGAGGCTGAGAAAAGGTATTTGGAAATAACCTATTTTGGCGCTAATAATCTCATTTTAAACTGCGGACTATAATCAGGCATATATATAAAAAAAAAATTTGACTTTTTCAAAATCCTCAAAGTCCTCACAGGACCATTAATGAAACATCCCATAATGTGCAAAGCTATTTTATTCCAAATGATTCAATGAGCACATTCTTTTCACTTCTCTGAAAGTTCGAGTTTGATATGGCACCTTTTAGGCAGGAGAAGGAATCTCCACTCATATAAATCCTGACACTTCTACAGTTTATTACTCTTTAGGTTGTTTTCTCTCTCCCCTGGCTCCCTCTATAAACACTTAGCCCCTTCTCCATCCTTCGTGCCAGCTTGCTTCTTTCTCTCCTCGCTCCCCTTCCTCTTTTCTTTCTGACCTTTCCTCAGGCCCTACTCTGCATCCTTTCCCACTCAGTAGCTCCCTCCCACCTTTCTTCCCTCCATCTCCCCGCAACAAATCACAATCTGTTTACAACCCCTCGGGCGCACTCCACAACTCTTCTGGCTCCAATTGCAGATCTATTTATACCAGACAATGCAGAGGGCTGGCGTCTCTGATTTGAGACTCAGTTCGGCGAGTGTATATCCCACGGTCTGACTGCCTGAGCTCCACACTCGTTAGCCTTAATAGATGTCATACTGCGCTGAGCAGAGCTGTTTAGTGTGGCCTCAGTAAAATGTGGCTTTTACTTTAACCGTGCAAAGAGATGACAACGAAGAGAAGATATTCTCCACAGGGTTTCACAGTGAATTTAGCAGCAGGGCCAGATGAGAGGCAACAAGTAGCACATCTGTTGATGGTGGAAAATAGCTGCGGTTGGCTTACTGACATGGTCTCTGAGGGTGGGTTGGGTGAATATCAGCCTGTGTTACTTTCTCATTGCCTCTCTCAGCCGTTCTGATTTAGAACAGCTTGTTCTGCCTTAACGCAAGCTGCAGTTTTTATGATGATAAAGTGTGCTTCCTGGTAAGAATCTTCCAACAAGGACTGATTCTAATCTAACTCTGAAATGGAACTGTGACCTCTTAAAAAAATGAGACGGAACACACAGAACGGGGGAGGGTGTGACGGTGGACGTGTCGAGGTGCAGAGAGTCTTGTTCTGCCAAATGCAAGACCCAACTTGTCGCGGTCTGGGTGACATCATACAACGGTCTGCAGCACTGAAGCTGGAGATGCAGGAGGCGGCTGAACACGAGGCCGAGACAAAATACAAGAAACAGAGAGAGGCAAAGTGCATGAAGTTTGAGGTGCAGTGCGTGCAGGAGTCTGTCTCAATCTTAGGTCCTGTGTCTTGCAATCAAAACAATATGCCTGCAAAAAAAGTGTTCAGTAGGTCTATTTTTAAGCACTTGAGCACTGATCATACCAGTTCTACTTCTGATTGTGAAAGGAATTCAGATAGAACAGGAAAGCAGGGCAGCAACTAACAGTTATTATCTCCTTTCAACGATTAATGGTTTCTTTAAGAAATATTAGAACAAGTGTTTTGTGCTTAAGATAATAGGTTAATAATAGGTGTGCTGAGTACTCTCTGTCATGATGTACAACAGTGGTCGTTAACGCACCTGCATGCATGCACAGCAATGTTACTTGTGACCCCTGCCCCCCGATGTGCTTACACCTCCCAGGAGAGTGTCCCCCTGGTTCAGAATTTCTGCTCTAAATCAACAGTATCATATTGTATTGGGCATCGATTGATACACAAGGCCCCAGCATCAGTATCTGAACTGAAAAAGTCGGATCAGTGCATTCCTAAATTGAGATACAAGAAGCAATGATTGTTAAAATCCTTAGTTAAAATTCAAATCAATATAATGACAAATTTCTTTGTTAACACAATAAAGTTTGGATTTCTTTTGCTATTTAAAAATAAATAAATAAATAAAAAAAAATCCACCAAAAAACAGAACCAGAACTGCAATTCATAAAATAATCTAACAATTCTCATCATTCTCTGACATGTTATTGAACAAACAACTTATTGATTAATTGAGAAAATCATTGACAGATTGATCAAAAATTTAAATAATAATACGCTGCAGATCATAAAACAAATGAAATAGCAGGGTAATAACTAAGATAGTATTTTTCTGTTGATAAACTTAATGAACACTTGTAATTTGAACTGATGCAAACTGCTGCTACCTCATTTTTCTATTGATAGTCTGATCCAGTAATCTTCCTAACATTTCAGCTCAAACAGAAACATCACATTAAGCTTCTGCTAGGGTGTCATAAATTTAAATAATGGGTTTAACGACAAAAGGGCACGACTTCATCAAGTCAGTCCTGCTTTGTGTGAATCAAACCTCAGGTTTTAACTTTGCAGGTGCAACGGCCGCTGCTTTGCATTCTAAAAGAAAGGACTGTGTGCTTTGTGCTTAAATCCATCCTGCAGGACCTGATTACAATTAAGGATAAATGACGAAGCATTAAGGACTGAAACAGTGTAACTTCTCATTTTCTATGAGAAAACTATTCAAAGCTGGAGGCTCTTATACAGGTGTACCCTCTAAATAGTTCAGGTCACACATGGAAGTCACGTCTCTGTATCGAAGACAACAGATTTCAAGAATATCTAATGAAGTCACTCCAGTGAATTTCAATATTTTATCCGCAGGGAAGGCCATAAAATAACCCAAACAACAACATGCAAGGATATTAGGAGTCAGGTTTGGGACAAAAGGAAGATGCTTTGAGTCAAAGCAAGGATGAAACTTTGTTGTTTTTGTTGCTCCAAAGCCTGTTGCTTTGGAGCAAAGTAAACTTTGGAAACTGCACGAAGGTGCAGGAGCACCTGCCTGCTCACTAGCGCTCTGTGAAGCGACCAGGGAGCTTGAGAGCAGTAGGGGGACTAAATTATGAATCATACTTCCACATTTTCATTACTTTTCAAGGGGAAAATCCAAATTGTACTCTGAGCTAAAAAATTAAATGCACAGAACAGTTGAAGCTTTCTCATTAGATAATGCATTATGCATACATTACATCACACTCATTTCTCCTTCAGATTCCCTCACCTCCATCTGTGCCCCTTTCAGTTCTGTACTTTCAGCTCCCTTCACACTGCTTCCCTGGCTTTTCAATTCTCTGCTACCTCCTCTTTCTTTTCTGCCACTTGTTTTCATTTATATCAGACATACAGAAAGCCACAGTAAATGAGATGCTAATGTGTTGACTGTTGCAACAAAAGACAGAAAACTTGCAGCAGGAGGGAGGCAGAGAAATGTAGTGGATGTTTTAATGTTTGAAGTCCACCTAAGAGTAAGGGGCTAAGATGTAAAATGCTTGTTCTGGTAAGTTTTTCAATCACGTATTCCTCCTGAGAACACTTTCACATAATTTCATCATTCAAACAGCTAATTTCCATAAAAAATTGAAACAAAATAATTAATTGCATATTAATTATTCTCTAGACTTCTACACAAACCATCAACCATCAATTACATAAGTAGAAAAGTGTGTGAAAGTTGAGAACACAAAAACCGGAGAGATTAGCTTTGGCATTTTGATGGGTTTTTTTTGTTTTTTTTTCAATGAAACATTCACAAAAACAGGACACATCCTTGGAGGAACATATGCAAAGTCACACAGGATGTGATTAATAGTGAAATCACGTAGGTGCACACATGCAGGCGGTGGTTTCAAGATGCTCATGCACATACACAGACAAACACACAGCATCAATGTCCAACCTGTTGGGATGTGGTTGAGTGCTGATGTCTTCAGAACCTCCAACGGCTGCTCCTTTCCCAGGATCCCCTCTGTGGGAGAAAGAGAACATTCCGCTTCAAATATGGTCCGCAACATTGAAACGAGTTTCCAGCCACAAACCTGCTAATCAGGCAGTAAAGAGCACAGTCCAAGTGGGCTTCAGGTCAGATGCACAGTGGCAAGCACATGCCGCGGCACCACTATCAGCACCTGAGCAACTGACATAGCCATGACCACTGGAACAGCGGAGCCGGAGATGTGAATTTGCAGCGATCCTTTCCTGCAGAGGTACCCTAAAATAAGCTGGAAATCTAAGGGGATGCCGAGACAGCAGCCTTCATCACAGTGAGCTCGCGTGTGCCTGTGTGTGAGCTCAGTATGTGAGAGGAGGGATGTTGGGGCTCGACTGATACTGCCTGTGCTCAGCATAGCAAATGTGGCTGGCAGCAGTGGTAGAGAGGGATGAGGGGGGATGGAGAGGAGGAGAGGGAGGGAGAGGTAAAAATAGCTCACCCTTTTGTGTATAACAGCACATGCGGATCACGCACACACATATGCAGACACAAAGACACAGCGCTGCTGTGTTCCTCTCCTCTGTGTGTGTGTGTGTGTGTGTGTGTCCGTGGGTGTGTGTGTGCAAGTGTGCAGGCTGTAATTATAGTGGCAACATGAAAAGACTTTTGTAGCTGCCGAGCCCTGGGAAGACATGGCTATAAAAAGCAGAGCGACAGAAAGGGGTGGTGGAGGAGGTGGAGGAGGACGAGAAGGAAGGGGGAGGAGGACGCATCAGGGGAGAAAGGCAAGACAGAGGTAAAGAGAGGAGAGGATGAGGCGATGGAAAGATGGAGGAAAAAACAATGCAAACTGAGCAAAAAGGGAGGAGAGGATGGAGATGGAACTGACTTGAATTCCATCTGCACACAAAGCATGTACACACACACACACACACACACACATATTATATATATATATATATATATATATATATAAAATGTGTGTGTGGTTGTATGTATGTATTTGTGTGTGTGTGTGATGCTGTCTGCAAACACACATGCATATTTTTAGCAATCATAAGCACCTGATCCATGTATACTCTGAGGCTTAAAGACATCCAAAGCACACAAGCATGCAATTATTCCTTTGGAAGGGAGATGAAACCCATGTAAAATCCCTTTGGAGGAATAAAAGAGAGGAAAACAGGCAAGCGTCTCACTGTGCATGATCTATTTCTGGAATTCTCTTTGGACCAGACTGGCACATACACATAGACACATACACACTTAATTAGCCGTGATGCTTAAGGATGCATTGCGCGCTGATTATGTGGGTACAGTCATCTCGCACAACCTTGCATGAGCAGCTGTACCTCTAATGCACCAATCTCTATGAGGACTTGGGTGTGGACACCAACCATCACATTTGCTCCTGCCTGTTCAAACAAATCTCAGCATACTACGTTTTTATTTACCTAAATCCACTCACCAGTTGCAGTGACAACAGATACTGCTGCCTTACACATTAATAAAGAAAACCCTAAAAACAGGTGCCATTCAAATAATTTTTTCCAAGAAATTAGGCATGGACTATATCTGTGTACATATGCAGTGTGAGATTTTATGTGAAAGGTAAGGAAATATTATAAAAGCAGAGTGGTGGTCACGTTGCCTCACACATCCCAGCTCGGCAAAACAAACAGATCCACTTCAGTGATAGTTGATATCTTGACGAGCCTATTCAAATCACATGCACACTGGTGGATTTTGCAATGGAAATGAGGTGCATCTGTGTGTAATGACACCTGTGGCTTGGAGTAACTCTACACCAGTTTTGCTCAAATTGCTGGTAGCAGCTTTACATCTTAAAGTGTGGGGATTTAAAGAGATGGATGTCTTTGTTTGTGGTTAGTTAGACAAAGTGTATAAGCTTATTGCCCAAACCACGGTGGATACCTGAGCTGCATGTGAGGGAGAGCAGGTGCGCACAAATATATCAATAATAGGGAAAACGGAGAAGAGACCTAGATATACAATGAAGGGGAATGATGAAGCAAGCGATTCTGAATCAGGGGATTTAGTAGATTTTATAAGTATATATAAGTATAACACAAACCTCCTCCTGCAGCTCTCTCCTTTTTCCTAAGCAGAGATTTTAAGTTGAGTTAACCAAATGCAATTACAGTATGTCCTTTAGAAGTTTTCTAAATGTAATAGTTACAAGCAGAAGGATAAAATGGTAATCTAGTATAAATAATAAAATATTTAGGCACGAATGACTGTCCATTGAAACAGAAATAATATGAAGTAAGTAAAGTATTTCAGGAGTCATTCTGATCTCATCACTTTGTTTGGACAAAAGATAGACAGATTGTTTTAACCAATTAGTAAACACATATCAGTACACAGAAATTTCTAAAAATTTGTCATCAATAGCAAATATTAGGTTTTCTAATTGGAAAAACTGACTGACTGCAGGAAAATAGTAATAGTCACTCCCACTTGGATATACTTTTATTGATCAATTAATTGAAGTTTATCATTCAGGAGGGAGTCGGATTTATTCCTCTTGGCATATATTTTGATTTCATGCTTAGTCAGATAGCACTACTCATAAACAAACAAAAAAAAAATTGTCTGCTACTGGAGGTAAAATAACTTGACTCAATCAGGCATGCAAATTCCAAATCTGAAACCAGATTTTTTTCAACATTGTGAAAATATAAACAAAACTTCTAGCAGGGCAACGTGGTGGATTTAAAAAGGTCTGACGTGTGTATCTGTGCATCTCCACTGGTTGCTGAGTTGATACAGCATTACCAGGTTTTGTAATAGTAGTCCTAATAAACTAAGAATGAAAAGGCAGAAACAATATTTAACTTTTATAGATTGACATAATTACTCTGTTGTGTGCACAGGCTTTTAATCCCACACTGTTACTACCAGAGCTGAGCTTTGAGGGTGTTATAGGTGGACCAATGAGTTCTTCTACCTGGGGTCCAAAGTTTCTAATTTTTTATCACTTTGAACCATTTTACATTTTACAGAACTAAAAACTGGTGTGATGTGCTACTAATGGATAAAATATGATGACTAGGGGTGGGTACCGGTCCACCTCATTCAGGTCCAGGTCCAGAGGATCAGGTCCAGGTCCGGACCTGTACCTGTACCTGATTCTGTACAGTAGTCCT
>JAPSES010000124.1:9405257-9423357 GCA_029822895.1 Maxillicosta whitleyi | reverse complement strand
TTATATATATATATATATATATATATATATATATATATATATATATGTATGTATGTATGTATGTATGCTGGAACATATTTCATCCGTCTCATGGTCAATCTCTTCAACATCTTGTAAAATTCATTTTCTTCTTTTAAGATTTTCTCTTCAGGTGTTCACAAATGTCCTTGCAAATAACATCTGCCATTTTTCATATTCAGATCACATAGTTTTATTCGCAATGTAGCAAAACTTGAGAACAACATAGGCGTCCTTTATCCTGGGTGCACTGTTTTGCACAAACAATAATATGTGCTTGTCGGTTGTTGTTCATAGTATCATCATGCTTTTTGGGTCTTCAGCTTCTTCTCACCACCACCTGGACTGGAGGTTTAGTGCAATGGGTTTTACCTCTCCCCCATACGTTATCAGCCTGATTTGAATAAATTACCCATAACTTTGGAGTGCGGTGGAAACGCAAAGTACACAGATTACCAGGAATTCTTTTACCGAGGTAAATAAGTTCCTGCTAATAAAACTTCCTGGTATTTTAGTGGAAAGGGCTTTGTGATACTTAGATGGGATTCCTGTTGTCAATTTATGTATGTATTTTCCTCATCCAATAATCCATAAACAAAACAAAAACACTGAAGCAATAATATGTAGAAACAAAAAAGACCTTCTCCTGGACTTTCTGGATGATATGCATTTTAAATGACTGCATGGATGTATGTACCTTAAACAAGTTGTTATTCCTAGTTCTCATGTTCTTGGGGTACAGCCCCAAGCATCCAAGGTTTCCAAGTTCCAAGAATTGCAAGAAAAATCAGTCCTATAATTTTGTCCCTTATGAATGTGATAAACTTCAATACCATCATTAGACTATTCAGTGAGATATCATCTCTACCATGGAGCCATTTTCACTTCTTGCTTTTTCCATATAAATGTGATCTATGCTCATAGATGTGTGCATTTCTGTGTTGGATCCTACTCCATCTGGGTAAAAGGCAGCTTAGACTGTCACACTGTACTGATAAGGGCACTTGGCAAATGACTGCAACCACAGAGGTCCCCAGAGAATTATGGGAAAGAACCTGTGTTCAGAAGTTGCTGAGTAAAGGATGATAATATGCAGTAGAAATAGCCTTTCTTGGTACAAAGCATCAATCAAATAATAATGAAAGACAATTATCATTTAGGAAAATGTACTGACTTCAATAACTGTACTGTAAGATCACAGCTTTTAAACACCAATAAAAATATAATACGAAACAATATTAGTTTGGTTGTATTGGTTTATTGGTTTGGAGTAATTTCTCCCATCTAAAAGTTTACAACATTACAATATAATGTGTGTCATGTTAATTCATTATTTAGCTTCTGTTTTGGAGTGGTGAAACATTAATGACAGTTATCAAAATAATAATTATTACTGCCATATTTTTTGGGGGGCTGGAAGGGGGGGATTTGTTCAGCAGCTGTTTAAATAGATTGTTGTTTTACTTAATTTTGCGCTGGATTTCTGAAATGTTCCACTGCTTGGTAAGTCTTGTGACCGTGAATGACAATAACCAGTCGTTTCATGAAAATTTCATTATTACATAATCATGACTGTCAGCATTAACAGTGATTATTTGGGTTAGGGTTAGTTGGGTGAAACCCATGACATCTTAGTGGGTTAAATTTTACTGCTATTAATTTACAACAATGCTATGTGCCTATGGGGCTGTACAAAGACACAAGAAAAACTAGAAGATATGATGAAACTAAAAATGTATAGATACTGGCACATTAACCCATGGAAATCCACTGGTTCAAGAAGCAGTATAGTTGATAAAATAGGGAGATCAGCTAAGCTTACTGGTGTAACAAACAGATTACAAAAAAGAGAAAATGCTGCACATGGATTCTGCTTGCAGCTACCCTGTTTCCCAAAAGTACAAATCCACATTGTATCGACAGCTCTGAACCAAAACCATTCAGTGAGTGCATCCCCAATATCCACACGGACATGTTGTGATCAAAAGTTGGTTAGCCATACTACTGCTCAATGCCCACCTGCTATAGCTGGCTGCAAATTGTGGAATATATTTTCTGAACAAAGGTGTTGTCTCACTACTTTGCGTCTCATTGAGACACACCTCCCTTCAGGAAATCCACTCCACATTTGGCATCCAGCTAGCAGAGCAGCTGGCAGGGAATCACTTGTGGAGTTATTTCGGCAGACAACATTAAAGCACAGACATGGCTTATAGTAGATTAGAAGTCTCCGCAGGTTGAAATATAAATTTCTGATCCATGAATTATGTTGGTAGCGGAACCCAATACCAATACTGGATCGGATCAACCCCATCCCTAATGGTCAAGTAAATCTAGAGGTCAGTCACAGGAAGATGCCTATCAAATGATCATTTTAGTTGTTTTACTTTCTTTTTGAGAGGCATGTTTTCACTGGTGTTCACTCTACAGATCGACAAATTCAAAGCACAGTATTAGCACTATCATTGGCTCCTGCAGCCATACATCTCTATGGCCAGTTACCACTGAGTGAAATTTGAGCAAGAGAGAGAGAGATGTATAGAATGGAGGTATACACGGACCACATGACCAACCTCATCGTAAATGGCTGGCTAATAAGAAAATGCAAACAGGCATTTCTATTCATTGCTTGTGGTGAAAAAACAATTGTAAATTTTGTTTTTTCTTCGCGTCCCCTGAGACTCATTTTTTCATATTTATTTTTGTACTTTTCTAAATGTATGCATCTAGGACGCAAGGGTAGCTGAAACACTGTATATGCATAAAGACATAATTATTATTAAACTTGGCAGTCTAATTTTGGCATGAACAGAGAAAATAAGGTCTGGCAATGTATCAATTTATTAATTTACAAAAATGCATAAATCAAATTCCACATAAAAAATGTTTGCTTCTTGTAATACAATATATTAACTACAAATGTAATCTTTGGTCTTATTTTGTATAGAATTTTTCTAAAGAAAGAATATTTTTCCATTATGTTTTATCATTATTTGGTACACTGGAAACGGTTGGATTAAATTAATAATCATCTATAATGGTGAAATAACTGATTGACTTTGTTGACTTCACTGTTAGGCTAGAAAAACAGGCAATAGTATTATTAAATGCAATTGTTCGTGTCATAGTTCATTAGGGCAGGGCGGTAAAACAATAACGATATATGTTATATATATATACATGCTCGATTCAGTTTTCATTAGAAAGAATTAATTCATCCATGTTTTGACAGACAATCATTTTAAAGTCACATCAAGTTAGGTTGACGCACACAGGTTTAAGAGCCAGCTGAGGCACACAATGTAATTTTTGAGCTGCAATGACTACTCCCCTCTGAAGAAAATGTTTCCAAGAACTTGGGCAACCTGGTTACTGAAAATTATGGTGCGATTTGAGTTCAGGGCTTTCAATACACTGTAGAGATACATGTGGTCTATGTGAAGAACACAAACAATCACTGTGGTAAAGTTAAAAAGAGATTCACAGATTCACACTTTGCAGCTCAATAGAACATCAGTCAATCATTGAGACACAAATGACAACCCTGTTTTCATTCAAATAGTCCTAAACTGTTCAACGGCATTGCCTCGAATGTGGAGCCAGTTAATGAGCTTGAGTTTAGGAACCATCTAGTGCCAATCACAAAATTTCAACATATTTAAAATTCAATAACTATATTCTTCTCCTTTCTGCTTTTCCTTTCAGGGGTTGCCACAGCGAATCAATAGCCTCCATCTAACCCTCTCTTCTATATCCTCTTCTCTCACACCGACTACCTTCATGTCCTCTTTCACTACGTACATAAACCTCCTCTTTGGAATTTCTCTAGGCCTCCTGCCAGTTTCAGACTAAGCATCTTTCTACCAATACATTCACTATGTCTCCTCTGGACATGTCTGAACCATCTCAGCCTGGCCTCTCTGACTTTTATCTCCAAAATTTTTAACATATGCTGTCCCTCTGATGTACTCATTCCTGATCCTATCCATCCTGGTCTCTCCCAAAGAGAACCTCAGCATCTTCATCTCTGCTACCTCCAGCTCTGCCTCCTGTCTTTTCCTCACTGACACTGTCTCTTGACCAAATAACATGGATGGTCTCACCACACTTTTGGACACCTTTCCTTTAATTTTAGTTGGGACTCTTCTATCACACATGACACTTCTGCCTGCACACACTTCTTTATCTCTTTTCCATATTGTCCATTGCTCTGGACTGTTGACCCTAAGTACTTAAAATCCTCGACCGTCTTTATCTCTTCTCCCTGTAACCCCACTCTTCCACTTGGGTCCCTCTCATTCACACACATGTACTCTGTCTTGCTGCAGCTAACCCTCATTCTTCTCCTTTCTAGGGCCAATCTCCACCCCTCAAGCTTCTCCTCCACCTGTTCCCTGCTCTCACTACACATCACAATGTCATCTGCAAACATCATAGTCCATGGAGATACCTACCTAACCTCTTCTGCTCATAGCTGATCCCTGATGCAGTCCCACCTCCACCTTGAACTCCTCTGTCAGACCTACAGCACACCTCACCACTGTCTTACAGTCCTGCTCTCACTACACATCACAATGTCATCTGCAAACATCATATTCCATGGAGATACCTACCTAACCTCTTCTGCTCATAGCTGATCCCTGATGCAGTCCCACCTCCACTTTGAACTCCTCTGTCACACCTACAGCACACCTCACCACTGTCTTACAGTCCTCATATATGTCCTTTACCACTCTAACATATGTCTCTGTCACTCCAGACTTCCTCATACAGTACCACAGTTCCTCAACATCCTCAAAGCAAATACTTCATCTGTAGTACTCTTTTTTGGCATGGAACCATACTGCTGCTCACAAATGCTCACTTCCGCCCTTAATCGAGCTTTAACTACTCTTTCCCATAACTTCATTGTATAGCTCATCAGCTTTATTCCCCTATAGTTACCACAACTCTGTGTATGTGGACATACACAGATAGCGGACCATGGGGGGGAGTGGACGTACACGGATAGCGGGTGGGACGTACACAACTAGCGGACCAGGGGGAGCGTGGGGATATAGCAATTCCCAATGTGGGGGCTCGCTGCGCTGCTGCTACGCTAAGGAGAACCCTCACAGCATGGGGGTAAAAAAAAAAATCACAGCATGGGGGGCCGCTAAGCTCAAAGAGAACTATGACAACCCAGTCAGAAACTCTACTGCCACCTCTTCTAGACACTTCCATACCTCCATAGGTATATCATTGAGACCAACTGCCTTTCCACTCTTCATCCTCTTCAATGCCCTCCTCACTTCATCCTTACTAATCATTATTACTTCCTGATCCACATCATATATATATAAATATATATACATATATATGCCCACCTGGGCTTCAGACTCGGGTCCTCTACCAGAGGCCTGGGAGCCTGAGGGTTGTGCGCAGGATCTTAGCTGTTCCTAGTGATACACACTTTTGGACAGAGATCTCTGATATTGTTCCTGGTATCTGCTGGAGCCATTCTCCCAGCTTGGGGATCACTGCCCCTAGTGCCCCAATCACTACTGGTACCATTGTTGCCTTCACACTCCACATTTTCTCTAACTCTTCTTTCAGCCCTTGGTATTTCTCAAGCTTCTCGTGTTCTTTCTTTCTGATGTTGCCATCACTGGGGATTGCTACATTTATCACCACCACTGTCTTCCAATGTGTACACACCACCACTATGTCAGACTGATTGGTCATCACCATCTTGTTGGTCTGGATCTGGATTTTGGCTTGTTTGTTCTCTGTCACCTTGGGGGGCATCGTCCATCTGGACCCTGGGACCTCCAGTCCATACACTATACAGATGTTCCTGTACACTATGCCCGCTACCTGATTATGCCGCTCCATGTATGCCTTGCATGCCAGCATCTTACACTCTGCTGTAATGTGTTGGACTGTCTTAGAGGCTCCTCTACACAGCCTACACCTGGGGTCTTGTCTGATGTGACACCTCTGTGCTGTCTTTCAGTCCAGCCTTTTCCAGCCACTGGAATGTCTTTTCAATATCAGCCACTTCCTCTATTTGCCGATGGTCCATGTCGTGCAAAGGTTTGTCTTTCCATGATAGTCCCTTTGGTTCCTAGTCTTTACTGGGCTTTTGTTGCCTGAGGCATTCACTTAGCAGTTTGTCATTGGGGGCCATTTTCTAGATGTATTCCTGGCGGTTCGCTGTTTCCTCCTGGACAGTAGTTCTGACACTTACTAGTCCTTTGCCCCCTTCTTTTCGCTTTGGGTACAGCCTCAGGACACTAGACTTGGGGTGAAACCCTCCATGCATGGTAAGGAGCTTCCTTGTCTTGATATCAGTGGCTTGTATCTCTTCCAGTGGCCAGGATATTATACTAGCAGGGCATCTGATCACTGGCAGGGCATAGGTATTAATGGCCTGGATCTTATTTTTGCCATTCAGCTGAAAGTCTGAAAAGTCTCTTAAAGTCTTGTTTGGGAGTGCTAAAATATTTTTTAAATCACCGATTTTTTAAAGGTTTTTTGTGAGCAAATTATTATGAATAATTAATTTTAAGCTGCATTTAAATAAAACCTGTGTTTGTTCACTGCAAAACAGAAATGCAAAACTAATGTCGCTAGCTAATGTGCTAAAGCTCTCAGTCCACATTGTAATCACTTCAGTGCAAACACGTCAGCCTGTTTGCTGATAATGTCCGCAAAAATAATGATACGAAGGCCTTAACAGTCTGACCCCCTTTTGTTCTGGGAAATAGAAACCCGCCAAAGGGTTTTACATTTCACTTTTCTAGGAAGAGATTTATGGTAAATGATATTTAATCTAAAAATCCCACTGCTGCTATAATAAAGAAAATGAGTAAGTCCTGGATCAAAAACATGCATGCTAGTAAGCTCATTTACAGATTACAAAAATGGCACATAAGCAGGATAGCGTGCACGGTCGCAAACACCCGTTACAGTGTGAGGTTGAGTAAGCAGCAGTGAACACACAAGCAGGGGTTTACTTAGAGGAATTAAGTGCAAAGCAAGCTCACAAAAAGTTGCCAGCTTCAGATCACACTGCAAATACACAAGTACAACAAAGCTGTGGATCTGAAAGTCTCATTGTTCACCCTGAGAACAAAGCCAATGTTGTTTAATCACACTGAATATAAAACAAATTTGATTTAACAGCAGCAAGAGTAGACAACACTGATGCAACCTGAAGCCACAGGATCAATCCTTCACTTCTGTCTCAAAAGAAAAAAAGTAAAATACAAACCAAACAGATGCATCACAAACCTCACCCTGAAAGTTCTCAGTTTTATTGCCATAAACACTTTAGTGCAAAAACAAAAAAAAAGCCAGACAAGATTGACAAGCACCACAAGGCCAAAATGTATTACATATTTCTTCTGTCTGCTTGGTTTCTGTCTCCCTACGCAACAACATCCAACAAGTGCGTCTCAGAGCTGTCATTCAAATAGGAAAAGCAACACCTCAAATTGACGCCCACACTTGGCAGCACTCTGAGGACCGACATCATCTCCTCCGAAGGCTTTTCAGAGGCAAACATGACAGTATGAAACAGGCACTGCAGGTATGAACGGACTCACAAAAGATCATCTCTATTTTTGTTTTGGTGAAAGGTGAGCACAAACAGGCTCTGTTTGACTCCATGGATAGAAACTACTGAGCACATAGAGGTATCAGAGGGCAGAGTAAGAAATTAAAAATGGCTAAATCTTATTTTATTTTGACAGGAGCTGGTTAGTTTATCTGTTTATCAGCTGCTGCAGCCTGTGGCCAGAAGAGAGTAAAGTTTCCTGCCTTGGCTCCATTCAGAGCAAAGGCATCGATTCAATATATCATCTTCCAAAGGAATACTATTATGATAAAATGGCGACAGAGGTACAATTCTGAAAACATTACAAAACTTTAGTCATGGCTCCAACTCTACACAATTAAACAATGTAATTCCATGACAACCGGGTATAACGCTCAGCTGACAGAGACCATGTGAGCAACTACTTACTTCCAACCTGGTATCAGGATTGACTTATTGTTGAAATGCTTCTTTCCAATAAATGTAATTAGGGACCGAGCCCAAAGGGCGAGGCCCTCTCTCACAAATTGAGAGGACTTGCCTGAAAGGCCGTTTGTCATACTGGTTTCTAAATAGCAAAAGATAGAGTAAATCTTTGCCAAAACCTGATCTTGCACTTTTGTTATGACTGTCTTAAGTATTTTTTTCTTTTCGTCGTGAAAGTTGTGAAGACTGAAATTGATTATTCACTTCATACTTTTCCCCCACATAATATATATGGATACACTCACAAGACTCATCACAAGTCTGACATGCAAAAACTTTTCAGATACAGGGTACGGTTATGGATTAATCGCAGGTTGTTTGAGAGGTGGTTTCTCACTGAATTTAACATGGGCAAACATCTGCTCCATAAGCAACTATGTTACAAACAAACACATGTACATATATTGTAGCTGTGTAGTATAGTGGCTAGTGCATCAGACTGCCACGCTGTGAACTCAGGTTCAGCCTCAGAGTGGAGTGGACTTTTTTCTGCACATTTTCTGATGGGGATTTGTCACATTGAATTGCGACAAATCCCCATTTTGTGACATTTTGCTTGGATATGCAAACGCAACTGGATAACTTAATGGTAAACTCCACTTTGGTGTGGAAGGTTTCTGGTTCAAATCCCAGGTGGGCCCTTGGGTAAGGCCCTTTACGCTATACATGCCTATATACCTTGTAAGTCACTTTGGAAAAAAGCATCAGCCCAATATAATGTAATTGAATAGAACTGGGCCAGAATGTGAGATCCTGCCCAATGCTGCTTGCAGCTTTAATTTTTTCCCTCGTTAGGCCTCATTCACACCAAACGTCCACCACGCAGAAAAGGAGTCTTGATGATGTGCCTTTCACACCGGAAAGCCTCCGCACGCGGTCTCTATGCAGCCAGCCCCGTTTTGAAATGCCCAAGCCCGTGTTCTAAAGGGCGCATGCCGCTTTAAATTATTAAAATATATGTTTCTTAGTTGTTTTTTGCTGAACCGAAAATACAAATGCTGTGTGGCGTCAATATATCATGAATATATCACTGGTGGAGGCTGATGCACTTTTAGATTGTTGTTGTTGTGCAACTTCCTGTTTAATTTTGGTGAATTCCCTCCCGTATCATGTCTGCTGTCTGCTGTCCCAGAACCGGACCTTGGACCAAACCCCTGATCACGGAGTTTAGGATTTCCCCGAAAGTAGATGGTGTGAAATATTTAAATAAACTGTTTAATTGTAGCTGCTGTCAGTGTTCATTCTCTGCACTTGGGTCTTGTGTTCAGTCGTGAGATATATTATGCATCTTCTGTGGACATACAGACATTCTAAATGTATACAGATAACTGAGTGACATGAAATGTGTGTTTATGCCTTTCATTTCAATGGTATACCACTCAAAAAGTGTCTATGCTATTGCTTTCAATGGGATTCCATGTGAGTTCCACACAAGTTCCACGCGGAGAAAATAGACTCGAGTTCTATTTTCCAGATCTCAACCGATTTCGAGTGGCTTCCACATGGAAGCGCGCGGTCAGTGTGAAAGGACTCATCAGTTTCCATGCATTTGAAACTTTTCCAGATGAGATTGGACAAAAACATGTGCGCGACGCGAATGCTTGGCTTTTTGGTGTGAATGAGGCGTTACTCTCATAAAGGACATATTTTTGATACATTTTTAAATGAAGCACATACTATATGCAACATATACTCCAACAAATCCTTCACAATCATGACTTCCAACTTTCTGGTTTAGTTTGGGACATTTCTGTCAACCTTTAGGCCTTAAGATTGGATCTCCAGCAAAACTCAAGACCTGTGCAGGCTGCATAACAGCATCATGCAGCATGCACTGTGACTGGTTTGCTGGTTCAATTGTTAGTTGGCTGATGTTCCCTCCAGCACGGTACTATGTACTACTATGTTTGTATTCCATCTATAACTCACCTATAGGGTTTTGTAACAATGGTTATCAGAAAATAATGTGTTAATTTTCTAATTCACAATTTTTTTTTCTTCACTATCGCTACATACTCTCCCAGTTCAGCCATTATGGATGAAATAACAATTGAGAATTAACTAATAATTTATATTTTTTTAAAAACTGTGATAATATTATTACTTCAAAGTGTTTGTTTTAATGTACTTACCTTCAATACAGTTTAAATATTGAATGCCTCCATCACAAAGTAAAATGAAATCACCAGGAAAATTATGTGACTATTTTTGACATCTGAAAAACATTTTATTGTAAAACTTGTGTCATGTGTAGTCCTCAAGATTGATCTTGAGACCACTTTCTGAAGATCTTGGCTTTGTCTTGGCCTCAAACAAAGAGGATTAAGGATTTCATTTGAAGACTTGACTAGACCATTACAGCAGCTTTATTATCACATATTCACATTTCCTGCTTTGTTAACATTGTCACTGAAAAAATGTTTTGAATTTCTCTTTTAGGGTAAAATATTCACATAATAATTAATTGCAAAGTTCAGAAAACTGCACGTATACTGTCTTTTGAAGTTTAGTCAACTTAAATTCAACTGATTTGATCACAACATACCATAACTTGTGAAATATTTCAACAAAAAAAGAAAAAAAAAGTTACCCATGATGCTCTTGTGTCTAGTCTGGTTTTGAGTTTGTCTTTTCACGTCTTTTCATGGTCTTGATACATTGTGGTCTCTCTCATAACAGTCTCAGTGTTGGTAGATTCTACTACACCAAAACCTTTCTTCCAAAGCACCTTTTTTAATTCATTCATGTGGTCATTTTACATATCATTAGCCCCATAGACAGTGACAAAACCAGTTTCATGTGGCCGAAAAAAGGTCAAAATGATATTAAACCTTTGTGCATTTACCAGGGTTACCAGGGCCCCCGACGCTAAAATTTTGACCCGATATGCTAAATTTTCTCCCAATACACTAAATTTTCTCCCAATACACTAAATTTTCTCCCGATACACTAAATTTCAGTACAGCACATCGGCATTTTGACTGTAATTGTTTGCCCAGATCAAACGCAGGTTCCAACATTAACGGTTGCCCGAAGTACCTACTCTGAATTATCTGTATTCTCTCGTGCGTCTCCTCCTTGGAGGATGCATTTATAGCCTGAGTAAGTGAGTGTACTGCCATTGGCTCCCTCTGTGCTGACGTCACGCCACAGACGTACGGTGACATTCTTTTACGCTTAAAACAATGGCAGGAGCTCAGCTTCCACACAATTAAGCCACCCTTTGCTGTGCTCCCTCAAAACCCCTACTCTAAAATAAAATCCTAGCTAGAACCCTGTTTACATAATTTTTTTTTGCCGTGTGTAAGGGGTGTTATATGCCATATCACCACAGTGCTGTGGCAAGAAGAGGGTAATGGGTTCATGTAATGGGACTCCTATTTTTTGGGGCTATGTTCTACGTGTTAGGATTAGGGGATAGGGTATACCCGGATTATGACACCACCCCAACACAAGATCCCACATCAAACACAACACATCATTGACGCAGGACATAACCCCACCTCTGGGTGAAATTTAAAAATATATATATATATAAATAAAAAGGGCACTCTACCATGCATTAAGATTTTTCTGTGGGATACACATGATTATCAGAGACGACCCGCTTACAAACAGACCAACAATCCACAGCAGATTGGACGTAAAAACCTCAGCGCAGTGGACATAGATAATAATAACCTAAATGTAATCGGTATGTTTTTAATAAATGAAACATTACGTGCATCACTGATACAAACCACAACAGGATAATTTTAATATATGTTAAAGTTAAGGTGTTGACATCAGTCTGAGGTCTGGTGTTTGATGAGAGGACAGAATAAAGCACAGCTTTTATTCATTAGAATGGAACAGTCAGAGTTTTACCCACACAAGATCACACATAATTCATATGGGAATAATGAAGACAGAAGGAGTCGGTTTCATAAAGCAGGTTCAGTGAAAACTCTGAGTTTGTTAACCCTGAAATAAGGGAACCTCTGAGTTTTCTGTTTCACAAACAGAGCTAACCACAGAAGGAGGGGTAACTCCTGTTTCACAAACAGGAACTGAAGCATGAACCCAACCTGGTCTGGACCAGGTTTTTCTCAATGAACCTTGAGTTTCTGATGTTCTTCGCCCACTTTCAGTCACACAGTCTCCACAGTCTAATGGACTTCTAATATAGTTCTACTGATGGATTTAAGAAAAAAAAACTATGTTACGTCAAAACTCGCCTGCTGAATGAATGAGGAAATCAAACACATGTGGCTGAAAGTCGGAGGAACTCGAGGTATATGTGTGTGTGTGTGTGTGTGTGTGTGTGTGTGTGTGTGTGTGTGTGTGTGTAAGGAAGGGAGTGAGAGTGAGATCATTTGCTCTCTTCCTACTCATTATGCCTCGTCACTATCGACTCATAACACAGGGTACAAATAATTACAAATACTATACATTCTCCTACAAACACTTTTTATTTTTCAGAAAAAACAAAACAACAACAGGGTAATACAACAGTTACACCACCGGTGTATATTCCCATATACCATCCCAAATACCTCCAAATACACCTCACAGAAACCCTAACACCCCACACAGCATTATTCCCTTTCTCCCCTCTCCCATGGCACACACCATATACACATTAACATAGAACAGTTAGCAATACATCTTCCTTATTGCCTTCCATCCTTTATGTATGTCAGGAAACACTCCCACATGTCAGAAAAATTAGATACTTTGTCCCTCACTTTGGCAAGCATTAGTTCATAAGAGGCTGTATTTGTCATGAGCACAAATACAAATACTATACATTCTAACAGGCATTACTTTTCATATCAGTTCAGTTGTAAAAATATATTACAGTGGACCCCCACCATATGACATTAATCCGTTCCAGAGTTGGGACTGTAAGGTGAAATAATCGTATAGCAGACAATAGAAACCTATGGTAATTGGGTAATGCAAGCAAGACCCCAGGTATATTAAAATTTTTTTATCATAATAGTATAGTAAGTACTTCTTTATTATCTCCAGCTTTGTTTCCATAGTTATCATTTTTTTTACTTCTCCCTTTAACATTACCTATGGGACTTATGGCTACAAGTCTTTACATAACGCATACTAGATCTTGAACTGAGCAAGCGATAAATAAGGCATTGTGGGAGGGATTTCGGCCAATAGCATATCGGCATCTTAGTGACGCCATGACGTCAACAGTCATATGCACGCACACAGACCGCCAAGTTTGAATTTTTGGTTGCACGAGAGAAATTGTCGTTGATGCCTTAAGGCGGGGAAAATACCATAAGGAGGGGATGAAAAAACTGCATATCCCACGTCGTAACATAAAAAAATGTAAGGTGGGGACATCGTAACCTGGGGGTCCACTGTACCTCGTAGATTCTCTGAGTCCGCTTGGAGAAGTACAGTTGACATGAGGGTGTTTTCGTTTTAGGTGCTGCAGCATTGCAGATGTACTGTTGTGGTACACCAATAAATGGACTTTGGTGACGTGAATTAAATGAAGCTTTGCCTCGAATATTTTTTGTAATTGAAGTATCCGAGTTACTCAAGTAATAGTTTCAGCTCTACTTTCCATGATGGCAAAAAAGTTATTTTACGTTTGTCGTTTTCGAATGTCAACCTGTAGCCGATGTTTTCTCCCGAGCTGCCTGGCATTGGTTTAAGTGTAAAAGAACATCACCGTACATCTGTGGCCTGATGTCAGCATGCCTGATATTTTTACTTGCCCCAGGCAATCGGGCAACCGTTAATGTCGGACCCTGAAAAGTCATTGATATTTTATTTTTGAAGATGAGAATAGAAACCAGAAAATACTAGGGGTGTAACGATATAAAAAAAATCATAGTTTGGTACATACCTTGGTTTTGGGGTCACGGTTCAGTTCATTTTCAGTACAGTATGGGAACAAAATGCAAAACCATTTTCTTCCTCAAGATATTTATTAAATCAAAAAAAAAATTGTCAATATACAAACAAAAAAATTTAATAAATTTAAAGTGCTGCTTGGTACCAAAAAGTTAAATGAAACATTTTCAAATAACCAACAAATGTTTGAAATAAAAAATAATGAATTTCTTTTAAACAGAAAACAAAACTTTTCAACATGTAAAGTGCAGCACTCAGTTCCAGTATTAAAGAACTTTACTCAAACTAAATATGTCTGTCTTACAACAGATGCTATAAAAACACCAATGGATGCTGTTATGGCTTTATCATGATTTGAACTGCCAAAGAAACGATGTTTGAATACAGAACTTAGTTTCGTTTGCACTACTGTGTTTTTTTTCCTCGCTGCGCTAATCTTAATACTTTCGTGGTGCAGTTTCAGGTGAGTTAGCATGTTTGACGTGTTGCCAGAAAAATATCTGACCTCAGTAGATCAATGTCGAAAAACCACCTTCATTTATGTACCTGTCTTTCTCCATTGCAATATTTCACCGGGAAGCTGAAGTATTACCAAACAAGAGATTTTAGCGTCAGAGGAGGATCTTCAAGCTCCAGCTTCTGCCTAGCCATAGTGTACAAGTCAGATACACACCAACACTGGCACAACACAAGCCAGGGCACCACAAAAGTGTTTTGAAGAGTAGTTATGAAATGCTTGTCTGATTGGTTC
This sequence comes from Maxillicosta whitleyi, assembly GCA_029822895.1. Classification (NCBI taxonomy): domain Eukaryota; kingdom Metazoa; phylum Chordata; class Actinopteri; order Perciformes; family Neosebastidae; genus Maxillicosta; species Maxillicosta whitleyi. Next base: position 9,408,655 of record JAPSES010000124.1, on the reverse strand, counting down.
CCCGTGCGACGTCACATCAACGTGATATGCACATGGTCACAAGAACACAAATCACGAATGAGTTTCTCATGAATATTATAGTCCTCCCCTTACTACTCCAATCACACACAGGTATCCTCATGAATATTTAAGAGCCGCTGCCCATGTAGTGGTAGCATGTAAAAACACATAAAGTTAGAAACTGGTTGTACTCGTTTGGTACAGTACCTGTACTGAACCGAATGTCTGTTTCCAACGGTTCGGTACAAATACATGTATCGTTACAGGCCTAGATAATACTGATATTTAAAATACTGAGTCAGATTTTGGCAGATGGCTCAGACAATGGTTCAGCTATTTATTGTGTACTAAAAATATTGTTTTATTATATTATTATTATTATTATTATTAATAATAATAATAATAATATTGCTCATTGTAGAAGTGTTAATTTTTTTACCATTATATAAATATGACTTGATGTTTAGTTTACGTTACACAAAAACATTTGACTTGGACTTTTTTGCTTTAATTCATTCAGTACTTGTTCATTTGTACACACCTATCTGCAATATTTTTACACACCTCTATGTAGGTGGCGTAAAGAGCACACACATGTGCATAGCAGCACTAAATACTCCTGCAACCTTGTGCTGTGTGTTCATATCTGTCAGTGATGAAGATGGTGAAGGGCTGAGGCCGCCGGCTGAGGCTGCAGCTCACTCTTATCCCCCCAGGGCTCTGTGGTTACCTCAGCTGTGGTATTTATAGTGCACACACTCCCAGGTGTACAAAGTAAACACAGTCAACACTGTCAGGTACCACACCGACAAGAACAGAAATCTAACCTTTTCATCTGCCAGCTGCTTACCAAATAATTCATCAGTTCACTAAAACATAAGTCAGAGCTTCAATACTGAGCTTGATTAGGTGTCAAAGTGGAAAGTACAGTCTCTTAATGAGCCCCCGTTGCAGACTCTTCCTCCCACCCTCTAGAGCTCATTCATATTGAATCAAGCCAATAAACAGTCATAAGACAAGATTAAAATGCTTTATTGCATTTTAGCAAGCTGAGATCTGTCTATGTTCATAATCAAAATGTTCACATATATCAATATGGCAGATGTAGCAATGGGGCGATTTCTCGTAATGTGACTGTATTGAAGAGCTAAATTCTCATTACTCTAAAAATGACAGATACAAATTTTGTTGAGGCTTCCCAAAGCGCTTCAGTGGTGGTGACAGATTACTGTTTCCATGGAGGAGAAGTGGTGTTTATAGAAAAGTACGCTGCAAAATGTAATGCTTCTCAAAACTAGACCACAAAAGAGTCATGCTTATGATTACCATCAAACATCAACAGTGCACATTTTTACATCTGACACTTTGACTTTCAGCAGTTACACAAAAACTACTACATGAAGTCTGCGGAAACTTGATCATGGGTTTGGTATTACAATTTAGAGTAGATCCATATAAATGGTAAATGCCTGGAATTGTTTTCAGTTTATTATTTTAACATTAGAGACCTGTACCCAATCCAAATTCGCCCCTTGGCCCTTATAAAACGATAACGATATATATCACAATACAGCTTTGCCTCAATAAAAATATGAGACATGCTCAATTCAATTTATATAGAATTAATTCATCCATGTTTTGAAAGACATAAGAGCAGTCAATCACAATGAAGTAGTGCCACACCAAACCAATCATGCTAGAGCCAGAGCAAGTTAGGATGAAGCACACAGCACAGATATTAGAGAGGCCACAGCACACATGCTAATGTTTGAGCTGCAGTGGGAGATATGAATATTCCCTCTGGAAATTTGTCCAAGAACTCAGGCAACCAGATTACTGAAAATTAGGGTATGAATTGTTTGGGTTCAGGGCTTTCGTGCAGAGTTTTTTTTTTTAATAAATAATGTGACAAAAGTAACGCTTACTGGAAGTATTGTTAAAGACACAGACAGATACAGATGGAGCATTCTGTCCTCTGTGTACGCAATTCTGTCTGTTTTCACGGTGCTCGCGGATGCGTCCCCAGATGGAGAATACCACCGGGAACCGTGGAGGTAGACGATCTGTTCAAAGAGTGACTGTGAGAGTTAGTGAAAAGCTACTGATATATTTAGGACAACTACACAGGGCTCAGCCGGTTTCTGTCCTACTTAAAATACTATGAGGGTAAGGAGCAGTGCGGACCACCGCCCATGAAAGTGAAAATGAAGCTTAACACTCATTTATCTTTGCCCTACTACTGCCTGAAGGTTCACTTTTAAACCTTACCAGCGGAAATGCTGCAACATAAATAACACTAAAATTATTACTGACTACTTTCTTCTTCTCAAAAAACTTTACTTTTCTGTGTGGTATTCAGCCATTATGGCTAATTAAGAGTGGTGCACCCTAGTGGATTGATTGAGAAATGCTCATTTCAACATGTTATATGTCAGTAGCAGCACTTTGTTACAGACTAATGACAATGACAATAAAGAACATTTTCAGAAGTAACTAAGAACTGTAACAGTATTATTAAGTACTCATATTGGTATCAACAAGTACTCAAATCATCTTGGTCAGAAAAAAAGTGGTATCGGTGCATCTCTAATTTGCAATGTAGGTAATGTAGAGAAATGGTCCTGTCACTTTAAGAGACACCTGTGCAAGGTATTCTGGGATGCGCTATTAGATATGCATGTCACTGTTTAAGAATGTATCTCCGGTACATTTGGCAATATTCAATACAGTTGATATAACAAAATGTACACGTTAAGAAACCACATGTCATGGCCCCCCTTCTATGTCTTGTCAGATTCAGACATTACAGTATTCATCAACAGCGCTCATGCCCAGTGCATCCACAGAGCTCATATGGTCATGTGCAGTGTATACATCTGTGAATCCATGGCCCGTATTAATGTGGGTCTGAAGAAAAGGAAAAACTTTACTCAAATAAATATCAACATTTTTAAATGCAAGTAAAAATATATTATATTGAACAGACCGAATTTTATTGATACAAACATTCAATAACTGATACATCGCAATATCATTACAAACTTTTCATTCACTTACACCTCATTCACACCAAACGGAAAAGGAGTCCGAGCGGATTCCATGCGGAACTCACGCGGAGTGTTGCTGATGTGCCTTTCACACCGGCCAGCCTCTGTCTCCGGTCTCTGCGCGGTCTCTACACGGCCAGCCCCGTTCTGAAATGCCCAAGCCCGTATTCTAAAGGGCGCATGCTGCTTTAAAATAATTAAAATATGTGTTTCTCTTAGTTGTTTTTTGCTGAACCGAAAACACAAATGATGCGTGGTGTGAATATATCACTGACGGAGGCTGATGCGCTTTTATTTTGTTCTTGTTGTGTGACTTCCTGTTTTATTTTGGTGAATTCCCTCCCGTGTCAT
>JAPSES010000124.1:9391705-9405157 GCA_029822895.1 Maxillicosta whitleyi | reverse complement strand
GTTTAAAGCTGCTGTCAGTGTTTATTCTGTGCACTTGGGTGTTGTGTTCAGTCGTGACATATGTTATGCATCTTCTGAGGACATACAGACGTTCTAAATGTAAACACATAACGGAGTGGACATGAAATGTGTGTGAAATGTGTGAGTTCTATTTTCCAGATCTCAACTGATCTCGCGTGGTCAGTGTGAAAGCACTCATCTGTTTCCATGCATTTGAAACTTTTCCGCGTGAGATCGGACAAAAACGTGTGAGATACGCGTACGCTTGGCTTTTTGGTGTGAATGAGGCGTCACAGCTTCTCTATCAGTGCACGTGCACATGCATGTTGGTGTATCGATACTTATCAAATAATCTTCCCATCCCAAATATACACACATACATACAGTTATCCATTTTATTGCCTTTCCACACAAACCTTAAAGCGGAACACACACAATATGTACCTGCTTTATTTATCTTAAACAGTTGTATAATGTTCTTCAGCACATCTGACGTGTTCAACCTCTGACAGAAAGTCCCATTTAAATCAAAAACAACCTTCTAATGTCTTCACAACTTACATATGGTTAAGAGAAAATTTAAGTTTGTCAAAAATAGCAATTTTATTTACATCGTGATACATATCAATATCATCTGATGAGAAAAATTATTGTAATATGATTTGTTTCCCACATCACCCAGCCCTAGTTGAAATATTCCCCCACGTAATGAGACAACCCTTCGAGATCTGCTACGTCATCAGCAGTCATCGATGCCACGATAAAAACAGATACAATCGCAATTCAATTCAACCCTATATCAATTTGATTCAGTAATTGATTATTTCAGATTCATTTAGCAATATCAAAGTAGCTGTTTGAGCTGTAACCTGGTTATTTGAGTACCTCAGTCATGGAACCCATCAATACGGTATCAGTTAGAAAGGAAATAAATATGACATTTCAGCAGTAAATAGCTGAATCCGCTCTGAAATAATTGCCATGTTTCTATAGTAGCTGAGAATGGACTTCTGCCTCATCTTTATTCTATTTTATGAATGGTGGCCTCTAGTATTGGGGGTGGTGGACGTAGCGCTCTGTGATTGTTGGTCAGAACAGGTTGGGGGGAAGAGGGGGGTGGTGGCAAGCGGTCCATCATTGTTTTATATCTCTCTAACACCATACTCAGCCATAGGAGTATGGATCCAAGTTGATATTCCTAGGATGGCCAGCTTCTCTGACTGGCGTCAGAGGGCCACCAATTGGCCAGTTCCTCTGCACTCCAGGTTCAAGTTTAAGGCTAGGAGGATCTCCCACAGAGGAGTTTTCCACACCCTTCTTCTGCGTCCCTCCTGCACTAGAATTTGCATGAGCGAGATCGAGACCACAGTCTTCCCCAGGGGCTTGCAAGACAAAACCAACCACTACCTCCACATAGGGTCAGGTGCTCGCAGTCCTGCTGTGAAAAATCCACTATCCACTCATCCACTATTAATCAATTACACAAAAGTAAAATAAAATCAAATTGATCACATCTATGTTTTGGGTTTTTTTTTATGAAGCCCTGGTGATAAATGTGTGCATATTCGTGATTAACATGATCTTTTGGAATTACAGGCAAATCCTGAAAATATGTCAAAATATGTGTATTACAGAATTAATGTATTGATCCTTTAAGGGTGAATTTGACTCTCCAGCTGGAAAATGTTACTGAACCACATAGAACACCGAGGTGGAAAAGAGGGTTTCCAAGACCACACAAACTATTTAGCAATACTTAAAAATAATTTCCATCTATTTTAATTTAACTGAAATGTGTTTCACATAACCAGTGGAGTGATCATGAAATTGACAGAATGGAACGACAACTCTCGTGATAACATGAATAACTTAAATGACCAACAGATGCTAATAGAGACAAGTAAGACAAAAAGTCCTGCCATTTAGCATCCATTATGGATTTACAGCTGGTAGTCAACGGCAACACCCTGTTTTCTTGCAGTAAGGATCAGGGAGGGACTGATAAGACCCAATGGGCAACAAATACTGATGTGCACTTTGCCATCTTTACTTCTATTGATCCTTGAAGCTTGGAGTTGGCAAACAGAGTATCGTATATATATATATATATATATATCTCGCACAAAAGCAATTTGTTTAATCTGTTAAAAAAAAATAACTATACAATGCATTGCAATTACATTTAATCATTTTCATCCAAATAGTAAAGGGCAATGGATGGAAATATTCCGCATGAAACCTGACTGAGAGAATGTACACAATCACCACAAGTATTGTACGAAAAACAAATTTTTCACCCTGGTCATGATGCACATATGTATCAGCCAACACTTGCATCTCTTAACATCAGCTTTGTCAAAATAAGATAGTCTTTCATCTTGAAGTAGACCAATGAATCAGGTTTAATTGATTAACTCACACCAATAGCACATACATTTTTATTACAGGTAGTTTGATGTTCAATTCCGCATTTAGTGATTAATTAATCTGTATGATGTTTACATTCAATTCTAGTTTCTAGAGGATGGAAAATGTATCTGCTGATTAATTGTCTGTCGTTTATTTTCTGCTTCAATGCACTTGCCTTTATAAATCCACAGTGGGTCAACCTCAAATTTCTGTTGCATTATATTAAAGGTTATTCCACAAATTTGTGTAATTAAGCTTGTCCTCATTTAAAGATGTGACAATGGCCCGAGAGACTGTAAAACAGATTGATTATTTTCTATATGATTATTTTCTATGCCATGGTTTCCACAAACTTGTTAAACCAAAACTCAGCACTGTCCCATCACAGCATCCCAAAATACACCAATAGAAACAATCAAGACAGTTTTCAATTCTCACATGATATATGTCATCATATCACAGTGTCCTATTCAACAGTGTTTCCATAAAACTTTGTTCAGGATTCTAAAATGCCAGAGTACTGTGTAAATGTGGCCAATCTGTACATAGCCAAAGTTCTAATTTACTGTGCTAGAGACAAAGGTCTTACCTTGGTGGCTGTGTGATGTCATGGCTGATGGGTCAGTCAGATAAAAGTCCTCAAAGAACAGCACGCAAATGCACAGCTCAGTGTATCTCAGAGCAGGAAGTATGTGTTTATGTTTTAGAGAAGATGTGATTTACAGAGTGGCAATCAGGAGGCTGTTAACCTGTCGTCACTGTGTGCCCAACACACGGCTTGGGATGGTCCCTCAAGAATCCATCAGGGGTTGGAAACAGGAAGCAGACATCCAGTGACAGCAGTCAATCCCCATGAGTCTTTGGATTCGGCTTCACCAATAAGAGCTGTCTACACTAGAAACAACCTGTCAGAGAGAAAAAGACATTGTCACCATTTCTGCTCAGTCAGTTCAACAAATTGTGTTTATCTGATCTAGAAGCTTAGCCATAATATCATTATTATTTTTGATTTTAATTCTATTTATCTTCTTAGTTTCAGCTTGTCAGTTTTATTGTCTTTTATTGCTCTAATGTTTGTCTTACATATTGTTTGAATGGCTTTGTTTTTCATTGATTTATTTTAATGGTCAGTTGCTGTTCTTGATTTTATCTTATTAATAGTTTCAATTCACTTCTGTGGCTGTAACTTCTACCTCATACTTAATGTAGCACATGTACTCATGCTTCCACCTGGAATGAAATGTACTTAATAAAGTTTTCACGGTGTTCCCTATTATTACAAGGCTTTGACGTCAGTTTAAAAACCATATAACCCAAACTAATGTAGATTAATTGCGGAAGGCATCAAAACTTAATGACTTTTCCCAAACCTAGTAGCAATTCCTTCCTTCCCTATATTGAAGCTTTTTGTCATTTATTTTCAGTTGTGGCCTTTCCAGCATTTTTACATATGGTAGTAATAGTAATAAAAATAACCTACAATATGTAAAATTGTCTTTTTCTATTGAAAAATGCAACATTTTCTCTCAAGAGGACTCAAGAACCACAGAGCAATTGTGTCTATGTCACCACAAAATTAAGATGTTTCAGTCTAAAAACATTTGAAAATGAATGTAATTTTTATCAATTACCATCAAATTTACCTACAATCCCCAAACCATAACCACATCACCTAGCCTACAGAAACCTAGGGAAAATAATTTTGCTTGCTCACTTAATAATAACCAACCTTTCCATTTAATAAAGCTTTAGTAACAACTTTAAACTAGTTTGACAATCAGAAAAAAACACATTTTGACTTTTGTCACAAGACATAATTAATTGTTTTTTTCTTTTCACTTTGAGGCATACACTTTGTAGTTTTTATCTGATACATAATAGGATCTTGTTTGAAATTAAATGAGATTTTTTTTCTTTCTTTTTTTTTTACAAAAAATATTAGGCCTCCACTGAAAACTCCAAATAACCTTATAAGTTCAACCTTGTGCGTATATTACAAGAAGTTGTAAACCAATCAGGCAATAAATTGCTTGTCTTGGCCAAAACTTCTTTTTGACTCCAAGTTTATTAAATTTGGAAAAAAAGTAAGATGTACTACTTTTACTGCTTTAGAAATGGGTGGAAGATCCCTTAGTTGCTTGAACATGAATTTTACAAAGCAGAAAAAGAAAGCTGTCTTTCTAGTGGGGATAAATAAAGTTTTTGTCATTTTTTTAAAAATAAATGCTTGTCCTTTTTGATTCTTCTGGAAATAAATGCTGGCCCATTTTGTTTGTTTCTGCAAACAGGCGATTGTTCTTTTCTTTGTTTTAGGACAGTAGCCTAAATTCCTCAAGCCTGAAGCACAAGTGTCAGATGTAATCACGGCTTTGAGCCTAGAGCATCAATTCGAGTTTACCACCACAAATAGAAGGGGTAAAACTGCCCGAGGGTGAGGTGGGTGGGAGCGGTGGTGTGGGGGTAGCATGCATGTTCACGCCCTTGTGTGTGTGTTGGCAGAGGTCCTCCAAAGCAGGATGGATTGTGTGTAAGAGGAGGGAGGAGGCGGGGGTCTCAAGACGATAGGGCCAGACAGTGCAGCCGCGGGACAAATTGCCCCAAAAAAAGTCGGTCACTGCACAGTGCACACACACACGTGCTTTGTGAAGGAGAAGCAAAAGGGTGGAGGGGGGGCAAACGTGTGTGTCACAGGGACTAGCTGCCACTCCAGGGGGGCTTCATACAACACTGTTCTCCCAGGGCATCTCATCTGTCTCGGGAGGGGGAGTCATGTGTGTGTGCAGAGCCATTGTCCCTAAAAGAGCTTGCTTGATGCAGGGTGACAGATCTAGGGAGACAAGCCCTGAAGCCCAAAGTGAAGAAATAATCAAACACAGACTTACACTTTTATGGAGGAAAACAGCACTAAATAAGCTTAATCAGACATATTTCCATGGAGGCATCAGTTAGCAGCCAATCATTACATAAGTTGGAATCAATCAAAACATTAACAGCTACAAATGCCTGTCACAAAAAGGTGGGTGCAGTTAGCCAAACCCTGCCTGCACTACAACTCCCAAACATCCCCAGAGACAAAATTCACACTTTCTGACTAATATTTCCTGCAATAAGCCCGTTCCCTTGCTTAAAGTTAGCTCAATACAGCCGTAATGTGTGCAGCTTAGATGTTGTGTGCAGCTTCAAGAACCCGTTCGCCCCCATTCACAAAAAACATTGACGCATGCAGAGACTTACCACCGCCCATCCCGAACCATTCACACAGACTCAAACACACTCACAAATGCAGGCCCGTACCTTAATTTTAAGCCATTTTATCGCCAATAACACAGGAATACACCCGCAGAGACGTGTTGGGACTGTGTATGTTGCATTAAAGCCTGAGGCTCGGCCGTGCACTAAAAATAGCACAGCAACAATCGGCATAATAAACATCGGCTGTCCGTTTCCCCCTCCTTATTGCCTACACACTTCCCGCCCGCTACAGTGCAATAAACGGCACGGAATTTGTCAGCTAAATGGTTTTGAGATGCGAAGTCGTTGCTACCAGGAGTAGATACTGTTCTGGCTCAAAAGCAGCGGTGAAAAAAGCAGACCGGGAGCCTGAGCCGAAGCGGAGCGGAGTGGAAACTTCAGCCGGACATTGTTTTGATGAACCCTGTCTGTGCATCGCATCCCTGCCTGAATATCAACATCAAAGCGGAGCAGCTCGGTTCCACAATCGTCCTGAGCGGACACAAACACCCACACAGCTCACCTACTGGGGCCAGGAGGAGGCCAGACGTCCCAACATGTGTCCACACCGCCTCTAGTCGTCTTCCATGTTACAGTCTGGGCTTTTACTCACGAAAATTTCATCTCCTGACAGATTCCGCCATACTGGATTTTTGTTACAGCCCCAGCGTCACATGGAGCGCCCCTGCATTTACCATAGGCGGGGTTTGCCTGATGAAACTGTGATAATCTACTACAGGACAGATCGGAGATGTGGATCTGGTCTGTGAAAGTCTGCATGGAAGGCTGTGATTACTCTGCCTGTGTCATTAATAAGGAAGAAGTCACTGGGCGTGTCCTGTCGAGTCAACACAATATTCCTATCAAATGGACAAGACAAGAATGAAGTGGAAACACTGTGGAAATCACAGTACTCATACATTAGTAACAGTATTATCACTAAAATACAATATAATTTTTCCTTTTAAACCAAATCAAATCTAACCCCTTCAGAATTACAATAAAAGATTAACCGATTTTCAATACAAAGCTAATGTACAACTGTCATTACACTGTTCTACAAAATGCCTCCAAAATAAAAGTAGTGTAACTTTATCAAGTTTGAGTCATTCTTGGTTGGCTGAAGTTTCCAAGATGAAGTCTTGAATCAAAATGTGAAATTCTGACAACTAATGAAAGAATAATTTACTTAGTTTAAGGTTTTTCTGAGAGCTGCTAGATCCTCTTAACAATACACTCTGTTTTCAGGTTTTTTTCCTTTTTTTTTTTTTTCAGGTTTTTTCCAATGGAAGATTGTATAAATGTACATTAACCACCATACATGCGTAAAAGCACCTTATCATATACACTAAAAACAAAAGTTAAACAAGTTTGTTTTTCATTTGATCTTATTCAAATGTTTAAGATTTAGCCCATTTAATCTCTAAAGCATATAGTTTCTAAGAAAAATTGTAGACCAGTTGTATTGTGTCTTCCAGAGTAATTTTTCTCTACATTTAACTTTCCATAAATGATTTATCACCATTCATTGTTATATTATCCTCTGTATTTTGCATTTTCCCTGTATTTGATTTACAGCTCATGGAGATTTGAGTGAAATCAAGTGATTTTTTTCAGGAAAATATATCATTTATCCATTAAAAAACATTAAAACAATTCTACATTAATCCTATAAAGTCATCTGGCTGGTCATTTGTGAGTTTTGTAGTAACATTACACCTATTCCAGTATTTTGAAACATAAAAATAAGTGTCTACAACCATGTTCATTTTGTCAAACTCCATGTGTTTTACGTGTGAGTCAATATTGCAGAAGATGATAGTGTTACTATGCCCAATACCAAGCCTCTGAATGTCCAAATAGGTCATATCTGATGATGTTGAATAGCTGAGAAATTGTGTTTTACCGGGAATTATTTAGATGTACTGATAGAACCAATAGTTATAAAGCTATTAATCATCACAGATCAATTGATGCTTTTGGTCACAGGTGGTAATCTAATCCATTATTAGTACTTATTGCTGTTCATGTTCAAGACAGAACTCATGTAAACTACTTCATAAGTAGTGATAATTATTTAAAGCAACTTAACTTATTCATAGTAATCCATTATATTGTATAAGAAGATACATATAAAGAGTCAACTTTTCATGTTTCGGTATGATTCAGTAATATTTAATATTTATATTAAGATGGACGGGAAACATCTCATTTGACACAACACATCTGTAGAAACTTGGTTTTCACTGTAACTGAAATTAAATAAAGCTGTAAGATAAATGTAGCTGATTGACGATTACAATATTTAGAGTGAAAAAGACATTTAACGCTGCAGATGATGGAATTACTCCAATCACAAATAAGCATTTCCACAACTGTGTAAATTACAGATTTATTATTGACTTCATGACATTTTATGCTGTACTTTAACACTGTAGCTGCTTTATAACTGCTTTTCCCTACCTGTATGCATTTGTACACAAATGAGTTTTGAATGTCAGTACCCCGATCTCTAGATTACATCTTCAAAGTTACATGCAGTGTTTCTAACTTTCACCAAAGTGAGTTTATATGTGTTCTACTAATTTCTTGTATTTAGCCATTAAAAAACATTGAAATATTTCTACATTAATCCTATAAAGTCATCTGGCTGGTCCTTTGTGAGTTTTGTAGTAACATTACACCTATTCCAGTATTTTGAACATCAATGTAATGTAGTAAGAATATTATTTGTGCTTATTCTAGTTAGTTAATGCTTTACAGCAGTGTATGATGCTTCTTTGGTATTTCATTTCCCATTGCACGTGCATTATGAATCTATTTCTGTAATTTACATGGAATTACATTTAGATCTGTCTACATCTGTCTAGAATTGTAATGATTTTAATAGTCTTTTAGAAGATTCAATGGTAGGTTAATCTGCTTTATTTCATTGCTGGATGTGTGTATATGCTTTTATAGTCCAATAAACCAAAGATGAACATTGATCACATGAGTATTAATCCAATGCTGACATATGCCTTGATTTTATTAAATTGTGATGTCTTTTTCCCCATTATCCATACAAATTGTTCTATTGTGTTGCTATAAATGTTTCTCAGAAACAGATAAGCTTTATCTGTAGTTTGCAGATTTAATCAAATGGATGATGATGCAAAGTCAAAGCAAATCAAAGCCATTAACCCAAATGAAAAACCTTTATGCATATTATTTGACATTAATACAATTTGACAGAATAACTGAAAGCTTTATCATCTTACTCATGCGTTTATGTAGTCATTACCACCAAGAGGAAAATGAGATATGCTGAAATATCGTCACCCTTTCTTCCATTTTTCCAATGCTTCTCATAACCAGAGGAGCCAAAATGAAACAAATGTTTTTATCCAATTCTCACTCATTGCAACATGAAACGCCTTCCCCACTGCCTGCTCAAATCCAATATGCTTTTATTTCCATTACTTTATATTTGATTTTGCTTCTCAGCAGCCACCCACCCACAAAGCTGCAAAACCACTGCCTGGTTTAGCTGACTTGATTACCGTAATATGCTAACCAGTTTCTATATGGGCTACATCTGCAGGCAAAGACAAGGTTATTATTCACTAGTGCAGGTTGAATATCTGAGTCTTCTTCCTCTTCAGGCTCCTCTAACACCCTTGCTCTATCCCCAAGACATTAGATCCTACAGTATCAGTCACTTTAGATCTAAAGTTCATATTGTATTCAAGACCAACAATTACACTGAGTTATGATCCAGAACAGAGTGTATTAAAACGAAGGTTGTTATCAAATGCTCTGTTTTGCTTTGGATGGTTCCTAACTGAGTAAAATGGCCTGCACAGTGCACATACCACCAACTTTTTCACCTTTAAATCAAAGAGTGAAATTTGTCAACTCCCGGAACCCCAAAAATACATTAAAATTAAAGGTAAAAAAAAAAAAAATTAAAAATTAAAATGATCAATACTGAATAACATGTTGCTATAAGTGTAGATGATAACTTAAGCAAAATTAAGCCTTAAGATGAAATAAGAATGCGAATTACAATGACAATTATTGCAACATAAAATGATATTATGACATTCTAGCCCATCTCCCTTTTTGGTGTGTGATTTCAACATTTCTTGGTACTTTTGAACTCCAGCATGACTTTTAGGTGTAGAATAATTTGGTTTCACACTAAAAATTTCAAAGCAAAGCACAAACATTTCTAATAACTTTAGATGATGATGTTATTTCAATGTAATGATAATAAAATTAAATGGCTTAGTCATATCATACCATAATGTGTAATACTGAGTAAGCCTATTCCCCATAATGCCCTAACTGTGTTTCTTGTCTGGTCTTGATCTGGTATTATCACACTCTGGTCTTGGTCATGACTTGGACTCAGTTTACGTGGTCTTGACTAAAGCACTACAAACCCCACAGACAGTAGATTTGCAATGGGTAAAATAATATATATGTGATTTTTATGCAGCTGTGTGCAACTCTCAAAATTACCACTTTTATGGCCATATCTGGAAATAAATTTTTGAGTCCACCATGTCTGAGAAATGAAATGAGACCATACTAAAGTGCAGTCAATTCTGAGACAAGACTAGGAGCATCAAAAAGAGTCTCAATCCATCCTAATTATGATTGATTTTTGCACTTAATTATTGACAATACTGCATAAAACAACTTGAAAGTGAAGACAGAGGTACTTGATGACCTGTAGGTAATAAATTAAATGCTCTATTCGGTGTCTTCATCCTTTTTTATATATTTTTTTCAATACTCCACAGAAGGGAGTGATCATTGAAACTGTATTTCACTTTTTCTTCTTTCTTTTTTTTTTTATAGATATCTGCATATCTATGAAAAAAATGTAAATATGTATTTTTTTCTCACTGTCTTCCTATCTCTGTTATTTATATAGAACTTCTGCACTTTATTATTATATTGCTGCAACTGTGAAATTTCCCCAGGGTGGGATAAATAAAGTATTCTATTCTATTCTATTCTATTCCATTCAAGTCACCTCATATGAGGATGTGTTTCTAAGAGTTTTTAAAAATTTTGAAGTCAGTTTTCTCTTCTTTATTGTTATGGTTTACAATACAGCTGTTTTACTTTAGTTTTCTGAAGTATCTTGATCTGTATATGAAAAGAGTTTTTCTCTTTTTAAGTAAGTGTGATGATAATAAGATTTTCATTTAACCAAATGAAAAGGGAAAGAACTACTACCATGTTTCACTCTCTTTTATGATTTTGCTTATTTCAATGTAATCCCTTTGCCACAGTTAAACCAGTGCTATTTTGTGATTACTTTCAGGTTACCTAGGGCTGCCAAGGGATATATATGAATCTTAGTCTTACCTCATCCCTGAGTGTATTTGTTTTACCTTTTTTTTTCAATTTTATATGAAAATCTACAATCTGTGCATGTTTTTATAAAACAAATCAGATATGAAAATGCACTGTAACATCAAATTTAGGTTTTCAGGAAACTATGGTTCGGCACCCTTTTTTTTTTTTTACCAATACATGTAAAAATGGTACAAGTGGATGTGCTGTTTCAACTTACAGCAGTTAAAGTGGAAAAGTACATGTTTTGAAATTAAATGTACCCAACCTATAATAGTAAAATGTGTGTTTTGTCTCATTTTGTCATTTACATCCTATTCATGTCTCATTTTTAGGATGTTTTGCATCTTGTGTGCTTCATCTTTTACATAATTTCCATTTATTTTCTTTCACCTTTTAGATCTTTTGCATCTTTTTCACAGTTTCTGACTTGTTTTGTTTCATTTAAGTTTTAACAACATGTTTTATCTTTCTCATTATTTTTGTTTTGCTATGTGTGTTGTCTTTGATGTAAATAACACATTAAACAATGGATTATCTTTTCTGTGAGTTAATGTTGAGGTAAAATCAGTCTTAATGTTAAAATGTCATACCATCATGCAAAATAGAAATAATTCCTTCAAATTGTATTGTATTGCACCATACTGTTATTATAAAATTACTATTTTGGTCTGTCTGATAGCAGAAACTCCCTTCACTGTGTTTCTCCATGGGGAAGTCAGAGGTCAGGGTTGGCATCTCAGGAGCTGCCAGCGACATGTCATCTTGTCTAAGAGCACATCAGCAAGGCTGGGACCTCTCACCAGGTCATCATTGTAAATGAGAACCTGTTCTCAATTGATCTTACCTGATAAAACAAAGGTTTAATAAAAAATAAATTAATTAAATAAAGGCAGCTCATTGTCTATTTGAGCCCTGATCTTCCCTCTATCATTATCACTATTCCTATTACAATTACAATTATGACCATTTTAACATTTTTTTTTTTTTTTAAATTGGCTTCCATTTCTGAATCAGCTATGACTTACATTTATTAATCAAGGTCACTCCTGTTTTGGAGTGCAATGGGAGGCCTACTGGAACAGCTGTGTCCATAGCAACACAGGATTATAATTTGTGTGGATGAGTTACGGAACATCAGTTACATAAGGTGGTTGGTCTTGGAGGCATCTCTGATGTTGTTGTGCTTGAGTAAGCTCTTTAGGGCTAAAACCTTTGAGCTGTGGCACAGACATTTTCCCTCTGTAAATGATGCACAGATACCAGTATAAAATGAAATGTGTATTTGACAAGTCACTGGGGTCCTACTATAATCCTTTTTAGACACAGGATGATATATTCATTTTAGTGGATATAAACATGGAATCATTTATTTATTTATCTATACACAAACATAAAAAAAAAACAATTTCTACTTCTCATAAAAAGAAGATTTTCAACCATAATTGAACAATGACTACAATAAATCAGCCAAACCTACATTAAAAGCTACACTAAATATATTGTTTGGAGCATGCGTTCTGACTTTATGTTTTTGCAACTTCTGCTGTGTCCTGATTTATTGTTTGTGTGTGATGTGTTTGTTTGCACAGTATGTTGTATGATGTCTTCTTTGGTTATTTAAATAAGTCTTTGCACAAGAAATGACAAGATAATTTTCTGCCTCTTGGGCACAAATTCATTGTATTCACAAAATTGAATTTAATTAGAAAGTAATGTTTTGTATAATGTAGTCAGTAAAAGACATTAAATAGTTGTTTTTGTATTGTGTAATATAATTCATATATATATGGAAATGCCTCTCATAAAAACATCAACATGTCACCTTTTGATTCAATCATAACTTAACCTCAATGAACCTGCACTGTGAACAGATATGTTGCATATTTATTTATCTTCTTATGCAAAATGGAACCAGTAATCAAAAGACAATAAAGCACATCATATTTTACTAGGACTAAATATTTTATAATGTCATGCCAGTACAAGACACAAATGCATATTTAGATCTGCATCAATGTGCAAAACAATTTCACATTTAAAAAAAATAATAATTTTTTAGACAACTGAACAATAACTGCAACAAAACAGCAAAAACCTGCACCAAAAACAAAATCTGTATCATAAAAAAGCTTAACAACCATGTGGTGTAAATGAAAAAAGTTTTTAGAGTATAACCTAACCAATAAAAGGCAATAAAACTGCTTTACTGTAAGACTTAAACCTACTGATCTGCTAAAAAATATGAAATTACTTTGACTTTACTTTTAATTACTCTCAGAAAGACATTCCTACTGCAATAAAGCACAGATTGCTTTTAAATGTCTGCATCTGTATTGTTTATCTATGGATTTTTGCTGATGCAGACATGCATAAAACACTCGTGTGTGTGTGTGTGTGTGTGTGTGAGAGAGAGAGAGAGAGAGAGAGAGAGAGAGAGAGAGAGAGAGAGAGAGAGAG
>JAPSES010000124.1:9376430-9391605 GCA_029822895.1 Maxillicosta whitleyi | reverse complement strand
GAGAGAGAGAGAGAGAGAGAGAGAGAGAGAGAGAGAGAGAGAGAGAGAGAGAGAGAGAGAGAGCTTGTGTCCAGAGCAGTGATGTCAAAGCAGGGATTAGATTGGCTTATATTGCCCAGAGCAGCACATTTGCAATTCAGTGAACATCACGCTCAGGTTGCCAAATCGCTGATTATGTTAGTTTAACTATTTTGCATCGAGAGGAGCAACAATCAACCACTGCCACTTCAGGTTTAGATCCACTTTGGGTTACCATAAGTCCTCTTATTTGCAGCATAATGCCTTTAAAAGCATGTGTACTAAAGTGCCTTACATGGCTTTGGCTAAAAATGCAGATCCTGAGTAATGATGTTCCAAAAATACTCCATGATTTTGGCTGGTGGCTGGAAGAGGAGCAGTAATCAGGGTAGAAAGTCAACAGGCAAGTGTGTAAGGCCTGCGCAAACTACCACTCTGCTACCACAGCAGACACTTCACACACAGGCTGTGGATCAGACCACTTGCAATACACACACAACTGGCTGTTAGTGGTTTGAGAAGGAAAGCCGTCGTCTCACCCAGCGCAGTCCCACATGAGTCAGACACAGCGTGTAGACAAAGCAGGCAGACCTCAACGTCATAAAGAAGGTTTGCTTTGCCAGCAAGAAAGTAGACTTTTTTAAACAGTATCTGACAGCATGTGATGGGACTTTGCAACAACACCTTCAATGGTATTATATGAACTCAGCTTTGCCTTGTATGTTCATTTGCCTATATCTAAAAATAAGACTTTCAATCTTTCCAGGATGCCATTAAACTGGAGCTTTTAAGAGAGAAAAGAAAGCAAAAGGAGCCATAAAGAGTTCTTGTTAAAAAGAAGCAGAGTCAAGGCTTCTTACAGTCGAGCCAGTTAGTCTAAAACTTTCCATCAAAGCCTCAGTGAGCTGCATGGAGTAATTACCTCTCACACAGCAACAGCTCCCAGGCCTTATTACTGATACTGTTTGTGTATGTGTGTGTGTAGTTTTGTGTGTGTGAAAGTCTGCGCACAGCAACACACACAGTATGAATATACTTCCATGTCCTGGTCAGGCAGGGTGTATGTTTCCATGCATGTGTGCCTATAAAGTAACAGCACCCCAGAGTGTCCTGCTTTTCAGACATAAACCAGCTTGCAGGAGTGATAAACCGAGAAATGTTATGACGGGTCGCTCCTGGTCTCCACTGTCCTGATGACGGCATTGAGAAGCCCACCCAATGTGTTGTTCCAGAAGGTAAAATTGGGATTGCAGATGAAAAAGGCAAGCTGGAGAGTGAGAAACCCTTCTGCAAAACAGGCAAACACAACAAAAAGACATGAGAAGTAAGTGAGTACCAATACTTCAGTGCTGTTCTTAATTAGATATGATTTTCAGCACAAATGTCTCTACACCTTACAAACTACAAAACAGGATTGTTGCTTTAGTCTCAATCCATTACAGGGGAAATATGAATTATTTTATTTTGCATCATTACACAGCTTTAGATCAACTCTGATTTCAACCTAAAAGTGTACAACTATAACACAAAGAAAAGATAATCAATTATAACAAAAAATATGTAAAAGAAAAAAAAATAACACAAAAACAAAATAAAATGAAGTGTAAGAAGAGAAAACTATCAAAATTATATAAAAGATCTAACAAGATGAAAATGCAGCAAAGAATGTAAGAAGAAAAAGACACAACATACACAATATAAAAACATGCAAGCTAAAAAAAAAAAATCACAAAACAGATCAATCAAAATGAAAAATGGCATAATGGACAAAATGAGAAGAAAACACAACCACAAAATATCACAGACATTAACAGTACAGACAAAACTGACAATGACTATGATGATGGAAAAATGCAAAGAGATGAATACAATGTAAAAAGCACATAAAACATCTAATTAGATTTAACTTACTTCAATTTACCTGATGTTCACAGTTATATGAAAAGTGTATGGATGCTACAAAAATGATGACAGCAGATGAAATGTGACAAAATCATCAACCAATGTGACAAAATCATCAACCAACAAAACTAAACTAAACTAAACTAAATGACATTAAATGAAACAAGGTGAAAATATATATTTTTTTTAATTCTCATACTTTTACACATTAGCACAATTCTGAGCTTGTACTGAATCAAAAAGTTGAATCTGTATTTCAGCTTTTATCCGAGTGTTGCAAATTTTACCGACTCATGGAGATCACTGAGAGGCAGAGAACCTTCCACAAGCTTTAGAACAAATAATGACAAACTGAACAACTAAGATCTGTTGAAGAGACTTCCCCTAAGCTCTTGACTGATGTTTTGTAGCATGTCCTGCTGGATCATGAGGCTGAATCACATGTTTCTGAGGTCAGAATCAGCTCATAATCTCACAGTCTTTCCTGTATACCCTGAAGTCAGCAAATATTTATCTGCTTTCAAGTTTTATTCAGCCCTGATATGGCCAATAAAGTTTTATTTTGCTGCAAATTTTCAGAAAACATTTAGTTTTTTAACCTCCCTTCCTTAAGGAGCTGCTAAGCCGAAAAGAATTTCTTAAGTCTGGGTTTCAGTGGAGACTTTGAGTGTCTCATGATGGACTGACTGCTGCTTCAAAGGCTTTTCTTGGGAAAACAGTCACTAGTTTCCATGTTTTGGAATGAAAGCAGCTAATTAAATTATATGTGAAAATATCAGGTCTTGGATCAGTATTGTTACCCACTGAAAAGCAAACATCCAAACCTCGATTAATACTCACAAATTACCTTGACAATGTCAGAGTCTTTAATGTGAATAGGATCTAGGTGCCAGAAAAAAACTACAGAAACAGACTGGTGAAATAAAGCGGCCGCAACCAGCGTTGTAACTAATGTCATCTAACTTTCCAACGTCGAAGTTCAATGGCCCTCTTCCAGCGTTACTCATAACCATACGGAGAGTTTATAAATCTCTCACTCAGTGCAGATTTAAAATGTCTAAATAACGTACACCCTGGTGTTTCCACATCTCACCACATCATGAGGTGGTTGTATTTTTCCAGAGAAGCCTTGAAACGAAGGGCCAGGGTAGCCAGTAAAACTTATTTAGGCATGTAGTGCATTAGCGGTGCCAACTACATATAGCAGGAGACATAAAACCCCACCAAAAAAAAAAAGCCTGAAGTAGACAAACTGTGCTAAGTGTTCATAAAAGATCTCCAGTGGGAACTTTTGATGGAGAGATTAAGGAAGAGGACTGGACTACCACTGCTTCTAGTATTATTTCTGTGGTTTACTGCAGCCTGACAAATGAGAATAAATGTTTGTGCATTGTCAAATCTGTTCCCCTGGTTCTAGATCTGAGAAGTTTATGTTTTTTTGCCCCTTGCACAGGGAGGTCAAAAGTCAGGGCCAGCATCTCTGTAGTCACCAGGGATTTATCAGAGAACACATCCTGACCACAACTGAAAAATGTTGTTTGATCTTCTGTAGCAGATTCAAACAACTACAGACATTTCTTCCATTTTGGACTGAGAGCCTCTCGAAATATCATTGTCTATAATTTTAACTACCATCAAAGAATTTGTATTTATGAGAAATGAAACCTAATTGTTTGATTTATGGCAGCATTTGTGTGAAATTGTAGAGAGTAAAAGTAAAAAAATTATCATCCATTAGTTATTTATTTATTTATTATTAAATCTATGCTAAGTAAAACATGTATACTGTGTACATACATGTATACATGGAGACAAACATTATATAATAATTACACATTCAGAAGCAGAGACTTACTTTTTTGTGTTATCCACTGTTATGGTAATCCTTAGATCCATCATTTAGATGTTCCTGTGGGTCACATAAAACCTTGAATGATTATTCTTAAACCACAGACCCATTTACAACTGGCAGAGCTGAGAATTACACCTCCACTTGATTTTATGAATCATGCCATGCCTCAGTATCTCATTCAAAGACATTTGCAGTGGATTTCACTGCGGGGTCTTATTAATTATCCACAATGAAAATACGGTGTCTACCCCTTTAAGTGTAAATCTTGCAATTCAATGTGTCACCTTTGCTACTTTAATAACAGGCATGTAAATTACAGTTTTGTGACATTGCAGCTGTCAGTTGTGAAGCAGAGCGATGATGACTCATATGTCTGAACTTTCAATTCATTGCTCACTACAGACGAGGCTTGGTGGGAATCACAGAGAGAACAGTGAATGAAAGACAATCGTTAGACAGTTTGTAACAGAAGAGGAAGCATCCAAAGAACACATTACAATCATACCATAAAAGTATTGTAACGGTAAGAAACAGGGCAAGACATTACACATTTTAAGTTAAAATGTCTTTGTCATATCACAAAGAAACCATTGATTTCATATCCTACAGTTGTCTGGACAAAGCACGACATTTGAAAATAAATACAGTGTGTCATGCAGGCCATAAACAAATCATTCTAATGAGAAGAAGATAAGAGCTGATCATGCAGAAATGTAATGTACAACATATAAGGAATAGAAGGGATTATTTATTAATCTGTAAATGAAATTGGCACTATTACAACAGCACTATTAACAGATGACACAATAAAGAACATGTCCTCAAATAGGGTGACAAAGTGATTCAATGGATAGCACTCACGCCTCATAGGGTTCTAGTTACGATTCCAACACTAGTTGATGGGGGTGGGACCTTTCTGTGTGGCGTTTGCTTGTTCTCCCTGGGTCTGTAAGGGTTCTGTTTGAGTACTCTGGCATTCTCCCACAATTCAAAGACATGCACTGATAGGTTAATCAGTTAATCTAAATTGTCCATAGGTGTGAATGTGAGAGTGATTGTCAGCCCTGCGATGAACTGTAGACATGTCCAAGTGTACACCACCTTCACCCATAAGTTACTGGGATAGGCTCCAGCGACCCCCTTGAGCCTAGTGAGGATAAAGTGGGTTCAGACAATGAATGAATGAATGAATTCATTAGTTTTGTAAAGTACTTTTGATATATCTTTGATTAGTTGGTTGTGAAGTACCTATATTCTATTATAAAATCTACACAACCTATCTTAAAATAAACACTACACATATAGAGTGATGTCTCATTGTTTTATATTAAGGTGATATATTATCACATTTCTTTTAAGTAGGCTATATGAAAATAGACGTTTGTAACATATATGAAAAAACTACAATATAAAATTTGTAGAGAATACATTTTATATTAATTAAATATTTCTACAAATACATTTATATTTCTAAATTGTTCCAGTTTCTTCTGGGTTTCATACATAGGTGGTTTATACATATACATGTTTTTTCATTTTTAATTTTCATATTTCATATATGCAAATATTATACACACATTAATAGTGTACTACACACTCATTTTTACGTTTACATACATAAATAAATTTAAATTTCGACATATTTAACTTATACAGTCTCGGGACATACATCCAGAGAACTGCATGTGTGTGTAGGTTTAATTCGTACATGCAGACATGTGTTTCTACTCAGTATGTCAGTATGTGATCTATAATCTACAGTTCACATATGGAATCTAAATGGGCCTAAAATACAAATTATTAAAATAGAAATGTAAATGTTGACGAAAAACACAGCGAGTGAGTTGGGTGATATTTTTAGACTCCTACTACTCATACCAACTTGAGTCTTGCCTCTAATCGTTACAACATTGCCATCTTGTGGACATTAAGTTTAACGATGCCAAAAATGACTTGTTTTATGACGTAATCATAATGCGACTACCCCTCGAATTGCCGCAACATGTGAACAAAACATGTTGAGGGAGAGCTTCTGACAGTTAGCTTAGTAAGTATATGTGTATATTGTGTCACATACTTATAATATAAATTCAGGTATTGCTGTGATTGAGAGAAATTATAACTTTAAATCGCTTTACAACTCGATAGATAGCGAAAAGATTAGCTAGTGCACGAGCAGCTGGCACTTTTCGGTTGTTTCCCACACTTCCATTGGCCTTCAGGAGCTAACAGCATGGATAACACGGTGCAAAATGAGTTTGAGCTTCACGGAGATGAAGAAATCATTGAGGTTATTGATCTTAACGAAGTGGAGCCCGGTCCCGGTGAGTAAAGTGTATAACTGGTAATATCTGACTCAAGAGAAGACTAAGAAAAACGCATTATCGTCGTTGTCTCAACTAAGACTGAATTTTTCTTATCATCACCTATGACCTTTCTGTTTGACTCAGATGATCTGGCTGATGAATTGGAAGATGTTGAGTTTGAAGATCCAGGGAACGCAGATGATGAGGGCTGGGAGACAGAGGATGAGATGGAAGCAGATCAAGATGACAGTGAGCTCACCTTCTCCAAACACAAAGGTAAAATAGTTGCAGCCTGCCTTGGTTTGTGTAAGTGAAATTTTCATTTTAATAATAATAAAATTAAAAAAAAAAGGTCAGTGTGTTTAAACGGTGTTTTTTCCAGGCTCTGTGTTTTGTGTGAGCTTGGATCCGGTCACAAACAGCCTAGCTGTAACGGGAGGAGAGGACGATAAGGCATATGTTTGGAGGGTGAGCGACGGAGAAGTCCTGTTTGAGTGCACAGGTGAGTGTAAAATCACACAGGGAAGTTTAATAGGGACAATGATATAACAATAACAATCCACAAAAGCTAACTAGAATTTATAAAAGCTGTTTGTTATTCCCCGCAGGTCACAAAGATTCGGTTACATGTGCTGTGTTCAGCCACGACTCGTCCTTGGTGGCATCAGGTGACATGAGTGGCATGATTAAAGTGTGGAAAGTGGAAACCAAAGAGGAGATCTGGTCCTTTGAGGTAGTGGATCTGGAGGTAAAGACAACACGACAGAGAGAATGTTTATTAGTGATACATATTAATGAATTACCAATGTTTTTTGCACAGTAAAACACAGGATAATAAATAAGGTTGAAAGGTAGGTTCAAACTATTGATTAAAGCTCTTGATGTATGGTATGTTTTACACTTAAAGTGAACTAACCTAACTCAAAGGTCCTGTACAGACAATTCATTTAAGGTGGATTGCAGTGACACCTTCGGCTGGAATCAGTATTGAAGCTGGAAATAACCTATTTTGGTGGTGATAATCTCATTTTAAATTGCAGACTATGGTCAGGCATATATAAAAATGAGACTTTTTCAAAATCACATAGAAAATTTGTACAGCACCTTTAAAATGTTTTATTTTAAAGAGTTGTTGGCATTATAAATTAAAGTACATGTTGTAATTTGCTTCATTGAACTATTCTTTTGGGTCAGGCAAACGCACAAACGCTACAAAAACAAATCTGAAACTGAGGCTTTAAAGCATGTTTGATTACACACAGTTTGTGTTTACAGTTTGTCTGTTTTAGCTTGTGTAAAGTCATTTATTTGGTGCTGAAGGTATTTATGAGTAAAGAGGGCCACTCAGGTTTGTGGGGGAAGTGAGGGATCAGACATTCTTCGCTTCCTCAGCCACTATTAATGACTTGCCTTTAAACCAGCCACCAGACCTATAATCACTCTATGGATCACTACTATATCTGTAATTGCTAGTTTAATTTCTAACAGAAGGTAAATGACTAAAATCTTTGAAAGTGTAAAGTATCTTTTAAATTGTGGTCGTCTGGCTCCTCAGTGGTTGGAGTGGCATCCCTGTGCTCCAGTGCTGCTGGCAGGAACAGATGATGGAAACGTGTGGATGTGGAAGGTCCCTGCTGGAGACTGTAAAACCTTCCAGAGTCCTGCCTGCCAGGCCACCAGCGGCAAAGTACTTCCTGATGGTGAGAGATGGGGGGAAAGCACATATACACTAAAGACAGAAAATCACTAAGGCAAAACATTTATTCAGCATTATTTTTACAAATAAATACTGTCAAACACATTTTGCATTGGTTAAATATAACTGATACTGATTAAATATTAACCCATTAATATTAATGTTTTATTTTTACAGGTGAATGGAAATCATTATTAAACTTGAATACAATTGTTATGATTATTTAACACAACACTACTGTGACTGTTACCTAATTAGCATGTTGACCCATGGGGAATCATAGTGGTTGTTGTTATGCTGTGGTAGTTTTTGTGTTGGGGAGAACTTAATTTCCCATCATGCAGTATAGTACTGCACTTCCTGTCAACAGACATGGGCATAGCAAAATGATTGTAAGGCTATTTTATTAGAAAATTACTAATATCTCCCAAAATATTGGTTGTATCAACTTAATAAAATTTTTAATGTGGAGATGGGACTATTCCTCATCTATAGGTACCAAATTGACCAGTTAGAAGCATCAAAAGTTCTCAGAGTTGTGCAGATACATACACACACAGACAGGTGCTCTGAGACCTGAGTGCTCTGAGAAGTTACAGATGATTTTCACTTCTTTATTTAATACAATTTCTAGCTATTCTAGTTTTATTTTTGAAGTGACACTTTTTTCCTCCTTTAATTCCAGGTAAACGAGCTGTGGTGGGGTATGAGGATGGGACAGTTCGTGTGTGGGATCTAAAACAGGGAAATGTTATCCATGTCATCAAGGGTGAGATTCTTAAACCTTTATATTTTCTACAAGACATGATTTGATTTTTTTGTTTGACAAGCTGCAGATTGACTGCAAATTAACTATTTAACTTTATATATGGATGTGTTATTTTTGTAGAAATTTGTTGTGTATGTAAAATGACAGAAAATGGGTCTGGTCAAGTGGTAACGGATAAAAAAAATTACTGTTCAAATGGATATACTGTTTCAACGAAATAACCTGTTATAACTTATTAAACATATTTTGGTAGGTATTTATAAATACTTTAATATGGCAAGAATGATGATTTACTTAAATATGGCAAAATAAGCCTAGTATCAGGAAGAAAAAAAATTTTTTACTTACACAAATGTCTAAAATGCCCTGTTCCCAACAAAACTTCACATAAAATATGATTGAATATGTTAACTAATATGTGTTTCTATAGCAGAAGTTAATGGTGTAGCAAAAATGTGCCATATTTAAAATTTCATAGGGCAAAAAAAGTAACAGATAACAGATAAGTGCAAGTTTTCCACACTGTTTTGTACCATCTTTTAACGCAGTGCTTTGGTTGCTCAAGTGTTTAATTTATGGGTGCACACATAATTAAATCACTAGACAACTTCCACGCACATCCACAGTATCCATCTCAGTGCAGAAATGTTGTTCTAATATGTTTATGGAGTAAAGCCTCTTCTCTATAGTGGGTTTTTATGTGTTAAGAGACACCAACCAATGTTTGCACGGCATTTAGAAACTCTAGCACTTACCAGCATCGCTGTATTTCCTTTGAATGGCAAAAGGTTTTGTGGGTTGGAAGTGAAGGCATTTTATTCGAGCGTGTCATGCATGTGTGCATGTTTTCGCACACTCGGACAAAACATTAAGACATGTAATGAGAAAATAACTGATGTTTTTGCACAAGCATGTGTATTATAATTATGTAGAAGGCGTTATGTGTTTTGTTTGATTCAAGCACATATTTATTGATATTATTATTTATACATATTTATTGATATGGTGTGAATGTTTGAAACGCCCCTTCATTTGGGATATTGGTGGTACGTTCCAATTGTTGGGAGTGCGCAAGTGCCCATGTAAATGGCGTTGCAAACAGTGTTTAGGAGAGAAGGATGGCTTATGTTGTTTAGCTCCAATGAAACTCAGACATGTGAGGTTTGTCTTCTGTGCTGATTGCAACTGCTGTGAGCTTTTGACTAATTCATTTGTTTATTGGTTTCTTTTGGCTCCTCACAGCCAGTTTATTTTTGTAAATATTGTAAATAGTCATTATTCTTAGATATATTTTTCTACATTTTCTTTGGGTTTATTTGCTGTTTGTTTGTCACTGGCTCACTGTTTGTCACCTGTGGTTTTGCAATAAAATGGACTAAAAGACATCACCTGCCTTTGCTGGATCTGTGTGCCTCAACCTTGAGAGCCCTTGACACGCTACCCCTTAAACACCAGTATTTTTGTTACATATACCTAATAAAGTCTAAAAATGGAATAAATTGCATTTATTCTGACACACCCTGTTCTTCATCAGTACTTAATAATTCATATTTGTGTTAAAAGGTAGATGGGCCGATTTTTGAGTTTTTTACTTGGATTGGTATCGACCGATTCTCGCGTGGGTTCGCCTCATTTTCACTGGCATTTACAGAGGGGTATTCGTGGACAGCGCTGTTGCCAGAAGACTCTGCAGCGCACATGCAGCGTTCGCCCTCCCCGTTGTTATGCCCAGTAATGTCATAATCGACCAATAATGTCACAATCGTATTTCTAACCAGCAATGTCACAAAAAATTAATCCGTAATGTCGCAATTTAACCAGTAATGTCACAAATCAACCAGTAATGTCACAAACTATCAAAATCCTTCCTAACCAGTAATGTTACAACAAATTAGCCAGTAATGTCACAAAACCTCCTAACCAGTAAAATCACAACGAAACGACCAGTAATGTCACATGTGACTCCACTTCTTTCAATAAAACTTGGGCAAAATGACATTGTACGCTATAGCCAAAAATGGCTACAGGACATGCTAGGGACCCATAAACTTCTTGGGACAAGGTTATGTGTGCAATATTTTTTAAATGTATTTTTCATGTTGTATTTATTTATTTAACCAAAATATTCTGTTCTATATCGTTCTATACTGTTCTACCTCAAGTTACTTCTTACTGTTAAATAAATGTTTATTTTAAGGTATCTTAAAATATGTATAATTTTTTTTTTCTCTAAAATGTTTTATAGATGTAAATATGTTTACTTTATGTAATTTTTATTAACCAGTTCCAAGTAAAACCATTATTAATAATAAGAAGAACTTTTTTTTAAAACACACATGTATACTTCCCCTTGACCAGGCCCAAATGCTTACTCTCCTCAATATTGTTCAGGTCAAGATGGACACCAGGGGGCACTGACCTGCCTGACCTGTAATAAAGATGGCTCTTTGGTGCTGACAGGTTCAGTGGATGGCTGTGCCAAACTCATCAACACAACCACAGGCAAGGTGGGCACTGTGATAACACAACATTGAATAGCAGAGACTGTTATTATGGTGCATAGATATGTGGTAAACTGCTGTCATTTTTGTATTTTCTCTATGTGAAGGTGGTTGGAGTGTTCTCTGTGGGAGGAGGCAAAGCCAAAGGTTCAAAAGATGAGGAAGACTCCAACTCAGTTGAGTCTGTTGGATTTTGTAACATGTGAGTGAGATTACACACACTAAGAAGCAAAGATCTCACATCTAACTTCCTGTAGATTACGCAGACATTAAAGGCAAGTGAAATCAAGTGAATCCAGGTGTCACTATTCATTGGTTTACAATTCCTGACATACATACAAACATATTTCACACTGGGAACAAGATACAAAGAGATTGACAAAAATTACAAATAACTCATATTAGCTTCTCATTACCTGTTAACACCTGACATTAGCATATGGTCCCATCATGTAATACCTATATGAGTGCAGAGGTGACGTGTGTTGCATATGAACACATTCTTCTAGCAGTGTTAATATGACTTTATCTGAGGTCACACTGAAGGAAGATATAGTTAACTAATGTCCTCTGGTTATGTCTGAGTACATATTCAACTTCCCATTCTGAAAAACTGACAATTTAAAAAAAAAAAATTACTAAGCCCATAGATGTATTTCATGAGAGCCTTGAACATCACAGTCTGTTTATGTACCATTGATGTATTTATTTTCATGTAGAGCAGAGAGATGAGTGGTTAATGGAGATACACGATAACAATATGAAGTAGCGTACTTAGTTCTGTCCTCTTCTGATCAGGTCAGCCAAAACACATGTTAATGCCAGCTGTGCTCAGGGCCTCAGATGTCAGATGAGCAGATTAAGTGCTCTAGTGGATCAGATCACATTAAGAGCATGATGCTGAGTTCTGTTTGTTGCCTTTTCCAGCCTGCCTCTCATCGCTGTGGCCTACCTGGATGGCACTTTGGCCATTTACGACCTCTCCACACAGGCCCTGAGGCACAGATGTCAACATGAGGTAAATAAAGAATGTTGAGTCCTGTTTAAAGCTTAATCTGATTCACGTACACTCATATATTTCTGAAATCTTTGTCTTAGAAATGTCCCAAATGTTATTTTGATGAGCCTGAAAGAGCTAACATTAATATTACTTTAAAGTGACACATAGGGTAGTAAATTCAAAATGAAACCTGTCTCGGTAAAGTGCTTATAAACCACAGCCGCGGGTCTCTATTTTCCACCTAGAGTTCGTCACTAATGGTTACACATCGCCCTTCGCCCTCCAACCCCTCAAAATTGCAATGTTTACATTCTCCGGTGGACCGCTTTTTTCCACCTGAGCATGGCCGAGAAACTTCAGAAAACACAGGTCATGCGACATCGGACCGGCCAAAACAACAGCAGATCATCCAGCATGGCGGATTATTATCCTGATTGTACTGCCTTTTTTTCTGTGCTATAGATATCACAGAGGAATCACTGAAAAGTACTTACAGCTTCAGAAAAATCCATGGAACTGGCACTCTGCACGCTCACATTTTCCGCCATCTTGGAAAACTAGGTCACAATGAATACTCGGCAATTTCCGTGAGGTGCTCAATCAAAACAAACGCGTGAAGCTCTGATCTGCGAATTTAGCGCACTGTCGTCGCCAAAAGTTGGTTCAACTGTTCAAAATTATCAGATTGATAATAGTCTTTCTATAGGAATTGATATGAAGGCTTTCTATATTTATGACATTTTGAATTTACTACCATATGTGTCTCTTTAATAAAGTTACATGAACATCAGTTTCCGTTAAAATGAGTTGGTCATGCTGTAACAAAACTGTAAAATCCAAATCTGATTATAAAAAAATCTAATATCTGATCTGATTAACTCTAATGTTGTCAGTCTTACTTGCAGCTACTGTTGGTGCACATTTGATGATTAGTTGAAGGTTACTGAAAATGACAAATGAATTCAGGAACTCTGGGTTTGAGATGATTTGCAGCTGGGATGATTATAACCTGAAGATGGTAACATATTTTAGAACACAGGAAACAAAAGGGTTCAAATAGCAAAATTCTTTATTTTTAATTAGCTCCCTCCCTTAGCTCTATGTGTTTGTGTTGTTTCCGAAGCCGTGTCCACCTCCGCCTTGAACTTTGTCCGGAAGATTTCTCTAAGGCTATTACTCCGATTTTCTTCAAACTTTGCATGATTGTACTTTGGGTCCATGCAGAGGGCAGAAAGGAAGATGGTTGACCTTGACCTAATTTCAAGGTCACAGGGTTACAAAAAGCTGAAGTGCAGTCAACATGCCGCTTCATAACAGCAGTGCAAACTCCTCATGTGTGCTTCCTGGCACGCGTGTTCTGGACCCTGGCATTGGAGCTAAAGCAAGGAGGCAAGGCAGAGAATGAGCAAGCCTAGTGCCAGTGTCCAAACTATAATCTCTGTTGATGGGAAACTAATTGGCTGTTTTCCCCCCCAAAAAATGCACTAAATACAGAATATAATATAACAATGTTATAAAAGCAAAAATATCAATAAGGAGGGAGCAATGATTACATAACACAATAAATTAAAAATCATAAAAAAAAACACAAAAGACAAAGGGGACAGAACAGATGACAATTTGCACCTCCAAATCTGAGGCCTTGATTAACAATGTATATGAGGGTCTTATTGTGGAGTGATGGTAGTCTGGGAGTACCCATGCTGCCTTGCGCGTTCTTTTCGAACTGCTCGACAGCCTGGAGACCATGGCCGAAATCCTCGTATCGATCTGGGGGCCAATCACAGAACGAGGAAGGACGAACGAAGATGACACGTACTATTCGACAAACGGAAGTTAGTAGTTTTCTTTCACAAATCCATCATGGCAGCAGCAGATGCGAAGCTATCTTTTGAAGAAGCTCTGGACAGTGTTCTAAATAGTTTAGACCCTAAGTTCACTTTAAAAGATGAACAGCGTTTTGTGTTAGTCGTTTACACGCTACACATGTCATCGCACGCAAGGCAGCATCTGTTCTCCCCGGCGAGTGATAGACATTCAACGGCTACAGAAACCACAACTCTCTACGAGAAAATGAATGGGTGGTCTCCAGACTAAATCTCACTTCTGATTTAGTCTGGCGCTCGCCAGACTAGAGTGATGGAAGGATGGACTGAGAGATTGACAGGCAGATTGACAAAGATGCTACACTGTTTGTCAAGTTGAATGGGGAACTGAGCCCTCATCTATTGACATGAGCTGTCACTAGTGATCAAAGGAGCAAAATCGTGTTATAGCTGGTGAAATTGAGGTTCCTTAGAGCAGAGTTGCTGTTCCTCCACAATGAGAGGAGCTAGGCTAGTTGAGGTGTGTCGGGTTAAGATACCTCCCTGTTGAGATGTTCGAGGGGTGTCCAAACAGAAGAGACTCCCATGGAAGGATCATATTTCTCGAGCTGGAGCATGTCACCAGGAAGATAGTGGTCTGGGCAGCCTAGGTTTGGCTGTTGCCCCTATGACCCATGTACTTGTACTGGAGAATAATGGATAGAACCCTGGTTATAAATGCATTAAAAGAAGAAGTGCATGAGAAGGAAAAGAAAATGCCCACCATCACCCAATTTTTCATATTGTTAAGATCCTTATGCCAGAATGAATGCAAAATAGGTTTTAATTAATAGTAAATATAATTTGTTAAACATGTAGAAACCTTATACCGTAGAACCTCGCTGTACAAATGCACTATAGTACAGGAAATTTTCTTTACGAGCAGGTGCTCCTCCCAACAGGTGCAGCCTCGACAAGCTCACTTCACATTCAGGAGCAGCAGCATTCAGATGGAGGTGATTAGGAAATTCCTAAATCAGGACACTGTAGTGGAGGAGGCTCTGTCTATGAGTAAATCAAAAGAAGTGTTGGCAGAGTGGACAGAGGTTTTTGATTTGTGTTGAAAAAAATAATCCAGAGAATAGGAGTAGGAAGAGAAGACTCTCCTTCCAGGGAATAACCCTCCCCTTACTCCTGTCCACTCCATCACCTTCCTCACGCACATCTCATCTCAAATAAATAAACTAGAAAAGCACTCAGAGCACAAACCTCCGCCAAGCAGCACAGTTCCCCCACATATTGTGACTGACACCCCATAATATTACT
>JAPSES010000124.1:9353080-9372295 GCA_029822895.1 Maxillicosta whitleyi | reverse complement strand
CTCTTTAGAGACATCAAATAAGATTATTAAAATATGACGATTTAAGCCCGCAAGATTCGTTCCCCAAAAACGACAATTACCCCCAAACTGTCTAAATCCCCCCCATTTGAGCCACTTAGAGGGGGAATTCCCCCCCATTTTGAAAAACGAAATTCAGGCCCTGTGATTATTATTACTATTATTTTTATTTCAAGTCTTATTGTCATTGCCATATTTAACAATGATAGTGCAGTTTTGTAGATTTTTCAGAAGTGTGTTTTAAAACTGTTTGGTTTATCATCCTGTTCAGATATGTGTTTAACTGACGTGATTGTATTTTCCAGGTGACCAATGAGATCACACCTGTGCTGACGTACTCCTACATGGCCGTGTTGGTGCCAGCCTTTCTGCTGACAGATTTCCTGCGCTACAAGCCAGTTTTGATCATTCAGGGCATCAGTCAAGTATCCATCTGGTTAATTCTGCTACTAGGGACCACCCTCCTGGAGATGCAGTTCATGGAGTTTTTTTACGGCATCACCATGGCCTGTCGCGTGGCCTACTCCTCCTACATCTTCTCCCTGGTCAGTCCAGTCCTGTATCAGCAAGTGGCTGGATACTCACGCTCTTCCGTCCTTTTGGGTGTATTTACCAGTTCTACGCTTGGCCAAGTCTGCATGTTCAATGGCATCACCTATTACACCTTAAATGCCATATCTTTGGGTTTTGTCTGCTTTAGCCTACTGCTCTCTCTATGTCTGCCCTGGCCAAAGCGCTCTTTGTTTTTCAATCGATCAAAAAACCAGGAGCACAGGGAATTGGCAGGATCAGCATCCACCAAGGGAGAACTGGACAAAATTAACCCGACTGAAGGTGGGATGCCTGAGTCAGCTTCCCCATGTACTGGGATGCGTTGCAGTGATTCTGTCTTTGTGCAGATGCTACTGGAGTTAAGAAATGTGGTGAGGATGCCGAGTCTGCGACTCTGGTCACTGTGGTGGATCTTCAATTCAACAGGGTACTACCTGGTTCTCTTCTACGTCCATATTCTGTGGAACATCATATACCCAGCCACTGAGACCAAGGACGTGTACAATGGGGGAGTGGAGGCACTTTCAACACTACTAAGTGAGAATTTTTTATAAACCACACTCTTTTTTTAATTCAGTCTCTGTTTTATACTCATTGTTCATGTGCAAGTTATAGTCTGCTACATTTTTATTCACAGTGGGCATAAAACTCTAGCTACTCATCTAAATTTAGATGTAAAAATGGGGAAGGCTCCTCAGTGCTCTGGAAATCAGTAAGGGCTTTGCAATGTTCAGCATTTTATATTTTTTAAGTACTGTTAGGTTCTCATTATGAAGCTGATGTATGTACAAATACATTGGATGTTCAGGGTTGGGGAAAAATGTAAAGCTGTTTATAAGATGTTAGGCTGATGTTAGGCTTTATGTGGTACACATAAAACATGGAATGCTGGGCTTCCACTGAAGGTGTCTGGGGATCAACTCTAGATCAATGCTAGTACCTTCAAGGGCACTGATAAGAGAACTGATTTATAATTAACTATATCAATCATAGTAAATGTTGTTAAATTGTATGATGTTGTGTATTTTTATTGAAAAATGGGAACCTTTTCTTCCAAAACCACTCCCACATCCCCAAAATTCTTTCCATGATCCCCCTTTCTAGGAATGGCATCTTTAACCAGCTTCCCCTCGTTTTTTTTTTTTTTATTATTATTTCTTTTTTTTCCTTTTTTATTTGTCTTGTGTTAAAAAATAGAATGTTGAAAAATAGAACATTTTGAAAGCAATATTTAAAGCAGTGTATGACTTTCATCACTCTTTTTTTCCAAATTTGTAAAACCGGAGTGATAGCTTAATTTAGTGTTGTAGACAGTCAAGTCAGTCTCAAGACTATTTTCTGCTTCCTCATCTTGGACTTGACCCTTCAAGGACTTGATCGTTACATGGTCTTGGACCACAGTGGTAGAAGAAGGTCTCATAATTTTTTCTGAGTGAGTCCTCTAGACCAGTGTTTCACACCCAATGTGCTGTGGCACATTAGTGTGCCATGAGAAGTCATCAGATGTGGTGTGGAAAATTATCTAATTTTACCTGATTGGTTCTGTAAGCCCGCAGTGTGATATAGATCCATACGACTCCACACACCAATGGATAGATATACTTTATTTATCCCACCCTGGGGAAATTTTCAGTTTCACAGTCTCCTGCTTCCATTTGCAAAATAAAAATAAAAGTGAACTGGCCCTGATGTGGTGCGTTCTGTTGATAAAGCCCCCTCAGTAGTGATGTATGGATTAGTGAGTTACCCACAAACCCCAGGTATTGGGTTGGGGCATAATGTACAACAACATGCAACAGACATCAATTGGGGGGCTCAGTCTGAGGGAACGCTGGTGGACCCCTCTGAGCTTTCATGTTCCAGTTCGATAAATATACTTTTAGTGACATTTTTGGTTGGTGGTGTGCCTTTTTTGATTTTTGTAATGTCAAATATGTGCTGTGGCACAAAAAAGGTTGGAAAACACTGCTCTAGACCAACAGATTTCCATTCTATTTTATTTCAGCCACTGGTGCAGTCCAGAGTATACCTACTTACTTTTCAGTCAGCATTGCATATACACACTACTAAATCCACTATGATATGCATCATTCAGTAATCCCCAATTGGCCAGTACTTGCTACCTTCACTTATTAGATTGGTTAACTTTAGACATGAGTAATGATGAGGTAATTAGAGGAAGAGCAGTATGGGTCATGCCAAGGAAAATATTGGTAACTAACATTAGCCACCTCTGGAACCTGATTGGACATCTCAGGTGCCAGTGCCTCCCCAATTGATTGACAGGTCATTGCATGTCTCCTTCAAAGATGTGGGATTATTGGAAATGTGAAGGAGAAAGGCAGAATGAACGTCTTTCAGCTACTTTTCACCTACTTCCAAGTTCAAACCTAGAAAGTATACTAGGACCTGGTCGAAGAACCATTTTGCTGCCTCTTCTGTGAGTTCTAGACAGTGCAGTGTGAAATGTCCTGCAGAATGCAAATCTGCCTGGAATATACTGTCATATGAGCAAAGGTTAGAAACCCAGTACTCAGTTAAGAGAGTATATATCACTGTTGATGTGTTGTAAAGGCATATATTTTTTTGATC
Organism: Maxillicosta whitleyi; assembly: GCA_029822895.1. Taxonomy (NCBI): domain Eukaryota; kingdom Metazoa; phylum Chordata; class Actinopteri; order Perciformes; family Neosebastidae; genus Maxillicosta; species Maxillicosta whitleyi. Next base: position 9,369,133 of record JAPSES010000124.1, on the reverse strand, counting down.
ATTGTCAACTAAATATTGTTGATTTGGTTTAATGATTTTATTCAACATGTTCAAAACAAAGCATTCATTAAAAAATTATAATATTCAATATTTGTAGTGATATTAATGTAAATCTAATGAAGACTGCAATTCCCTAATTCACTAACAATTCCCACTATAGCTTAGTCTGTAAGCCTAGCTCTTGATTATTAACTGGGGTGATATTAAATCATGGCTATGAAAACTGACTTGTTTTTATCATCTTGATCTCAACTCGGTCTTGACTGCATTTGAAAACCAATGGTCTTGGTCTCAACTTGGTCTCTATAGGTGGTCTTGTCCCCATTACTAGTCTTAATTCACTAATCCATTACTCTTTCCATGCTTGCACACTTGAGTCATTTCCCTTACTTGAACAACTTTGAAGATGACTCAATCATAAACACAGTCTGGTTGTTCATATAACAAACCAAAACACCTTTTTGGGAAATTTTGTCGTAAAGCACATTTTGGGAATAGGAATTCCATGCAGCAGCAATTTCACTGTCTCTTCATGAGTGCTGAAACCAAATGTTGCCTTTACCTCCATCCACTGTCTGTATTCGGTGTTTAAAACAGCCATTGTGGACTGTATAATTTTATGTAGGGGTGCATCGATTCCAATACCAGTATCGGGTGTTGGGTCCAATACTGAACTCACCTACTGAATAGGTGGTACTTGTACTCATAAAAGTACGAACACACTGATAGGCAGTGTGACATTCAGCGTTAAGTGCAGCAGGCATGCAGTATGTCAGCAGTGTGGAAATTTTTCAAAATAAACAATGGTGACAAACGTAACGTTAAAAACACAGACAGATAAAGACAGAGCATTCTGTCTGTCCTCTGCATACGCAGTTTTATCCATTTTCCAGGTGCTTACAGATGTGTACCCAGATGGAGAATACCACCAGGAACTGTGAAGGTAGAGAATTTGTTCAAAGAGTGACTGTGAGTTAGTGGAAAAACTACTGACATATTTATGGAAACTATCCAGGTATTATAAGTAGGACTGGTTTCCGTCCTACTTATAATATTATGAGGATAAGGAGCAGCGCAAACTGGTGCCCACACAAGTAAAAATTTAACTTAAAATTCATTTATCTTTTCCCTACCTCCAGAAACGCTGCAACAGTAGTATCAGATGTGTGCCCAGAATGGCATGTGTGGGTGGGCAGTTAGCTCATGTGGGGGGGCAGAAAACAATACCTGAAAAATAGGTGGAAAACCACTACTACAATTACTAGGCCTAATAGTCTAATAATAATAATAAGTTAGAAATATATTGCTTTTCTCACAACAGCAATCAGAGATAAGCCTAATTTTTTTTTTTTTTTTTTTAAAAGGATTTTTCCTCATGCATTTATCAACAAGTCCAATGCAAGGCAAAAATTGCAATAATGAATGAGCCTAAGAATATGTTAGTCTTTTGCTCAGTGGTTGACATGTATTTTGCATTGTCTGGGATATGTTTTACAATTTGTGCCAATTTTATCATCTTTTTTCACTGTATATTCAAAAAACTTCAGGAAAAATCCTTCCTCTCCACCCTTGTGATTGTGACGCAGTAAGAAGAGATAGGGCAGGGTGAAACCATTTAAAAAATTTAAGGGGGGGGGGGGCACGTTTTTAAAAATATATACATAAATAGATAGGAATTAAGTGAATTTCAGTCAATAAATCACTATATTATATTGTAGGGACCTAGGACCGCTGTGTGTGATAGGAAGTAGGAAGTGAGCGCTTACCGCAAAACATGCTGGGTTTTGTGTTCAGGGGTTGTTTGAGGTTATATTGCTTAAATGGAATCGTGTTGTTAATGTAAATGTTTAATTCTTACCCTCTTTATTTGCGTTATGGTTAATTATTGCATTTTCATAGATAATTATTGCATTTTTGTACATGTTTTGAGTGGAACTGTGACCCAATCGGAGGTGCACTGCTATGGACGGGTTCCCGTAAAGTGAGTGTGAATGCATATATGATTTCTTGATTAAACCGGAAAGTGTCAAAATAAAAACTTCTTCTACGGAGGAGTAACTCTACCTCCTCTGCTCCTGCACCGCTTGCCACATTAAACTTTAAAATTCAATTGATATTACAATTGTAAAGCCATGGAAAACCAACAGGAGTGGCAAGTAGGGTGGCAAATAAGATATTCACAGGGGCAAATTGCCCCTTGGTGCCACCCTGTGGAACTGCCACTGTAACAAGAAACAAACAAAGATCATAAATTGTGGCCTTTCTTCTGGGCAGTTTTCTTTGGATGGACAAGGCATTTCTCGGGGGGGGGGGTTGGGGCAGGACTTGTCCCCAGCCCCCCCATAGCCAAGCCCCAGAGTAGTATCCATTTCAGTGTTGCCTCCTCTGTCACCTCCATGTTTGTTAACGCTGACTTTCTTCTTCTTCATAAAACTTTACTTTTGTTCGTGGTATTTGTCCAGTGTGGTTAAGAGTGGTGCCCCCTGGTGGACTGATTGAGAAATGCTCATTCCGACACATTAAATGGCAGTAGCATTACTTTGGTACAGTCAGGCTAACAACAGCAATAATACACATTTACAAGAGGAACTAAGAACTGTAATGGGATTATTAAGTACTCATATCGGTACTCTGTATCAGTAACTAGTCCAATGTAAGTACTTGTACTCTGGAAAAAAAGTGGTATCAGTGCATCCCTAATTTTATGTTGTAGCGATCTGGGTTGTTTTCTTGCCGAGTCTGTGAGAAAGTGCTTTCGTTGAGTTGCCATTCTCACAATGTACCATGGCAAAATTTCCAAAAAGGTCCGAGTGACATTTTGGTTTGTTATGTAAACAAGCAGACTTTGTTTTTGATGGAGTGACCCACGAGGGTGCGTAGATACAGAAAGACTAATGGATTAATGATAATTGTTCTATCACTCAGGTTTTACAAATATGGAAAAAATAATTGGTAAGTCTTATATGCTGCTTTAAAGAACTACCATACCTCAAAGCGTGTCATCTGTTATAAATCGGTTAGATAATTGGTCTCTTTGACATTCACCATTAATCTGTAAGTGATTACATCAGTGATTGTACTTTGATTCACAATTCTAAAGTCCAAAAGACAGCTCTTAACTAAGCTGGGCATCACGTGAAAACTATCAACCCAACCTGATAAAAAAGTGATATGGAGAGATTCATTTTCTTGTGGTATTTTATTTTTCTGTTAATCTCCATAATACTTCTCATAATTAATAATATTTATTATAATGAATAATAATTACCAGATAATATTAATATAACAATATTGACAAGGACATATATCAAAGATAGTGTGTGAACAGTGATGGTTAACTTGGCAATGTTGTACTTTCACACTAATCCTGGGTCTTTCATAGGTGCGGGAACTTCCTTCATTGCTGGTTTTGTTAAAATCCGGTGGAATGTGTGGTCTGAGTTGGTGATCGGCATCATCACGGCAGCACAGGCCAGTTTGCTGCTGCTCATGTACAAAACAAGCAACATCTGGATCTGCTATATGGCCTACATCCTCTTCAGATGCGTTTATCAGTTTCTGGTGCCTATTGCAACGTGAGTACAAGCTTTCTGTACAAGTCTTTATGAAACAATAAAAACTACTGCTGAAGATGCATTCAAAATATTAGGAGTGTCCTTACCGTCCTGTTTCAACCGTTGGGCTCACCAGTTGTATTTTGGCTGTCAAAATTAATGCATTAACACAGATTCATATATTATCATTACATTCATTTGGCTGATACTTTTATCCAAAGCGACTTACAATAGAGGACAGAAACATAGCATATAGCACTTGCAGATACGAGGAAATATACAGAACAATAGGTGCAACTGCCAACTGTGCTTAGTAGATGTTTTTTTTTTGTTTGTTTGTTTTAGGGTAAGCAGGGCTTGACATTGGCCATAGTCTGATCGTCCCGGACGAGTGAAAAATCTTCATGGACAAGCAGACTTGTCCAGAAGCTTGTCCGAACGGACAAGTGATTTTTTTTAGAGCGAGATTTACTGCACGTTTTGTTAAACAAAAGAATTGTATTTCTCTGGATAATCGAATTAAAAATCAAGGTAGTGAAGCTCTTAATTTTGCCACCGAGGTAGAGACCTGCACAGGTTTGGGTACCCGTGGGTGAACCGTGAATAATTATGAAACGGATGAAAAATGTTATTGTGTCGGATGTCTGCTCGGCTCAGGTCTAATCTGCGGTTTACAAAACGCCTACAAAAAATAAATATTGTACTAATATAAAAGTCTATGTTATAGTGAAATGTAAACACCCTTTTCCAAGATAAAAAGTACAGTCGGATATAAGTGCAGTGTAACTGAGTGAATGAAGGAGCACTCGGCTGGTCAACCCATTCCTTATAAATCTGAGTGATACACAGTGATACACAGGCCTAGTGGTTAGGGCACTGAGCAGCTGGCTAGCTCAGTGGCTAGCTAGCATCATGGCCTGGGGTGCTTGGGGTCGCCGGTTCAATTCCGGCCGGAGACACATGCAAACACTGAGCTGCCAGTGAGGGTCCTTGGGCAAGACCCTTAATGCTCCCGCCCAATGGGCAGCACGGTGGTGCAGTGGTTAGCACTTGTGCCTCACAGCAAGAAGAACCATCGGTTCTTTCTGTGTGGAGTCTGCATGTTCTCCCTGTGACTGTGTGGGTTCTCTCCGGGTACTCCGGCTTCCTCCCACTCCCAAAGACATGCACCTGCACAATTGGTAACACTAAATTGGCCCTAATGTGTGCATGTGTGTGAATGGCTGTCTGTCTGTCTGTGTGGCCCTGCGATGAACTGGCGGCTCACCCCGAAAGGGACTAAGCGGTTGAAAATGGATGGATGGATCATTACATTTATTACAATTATTAGGATAGGATACAAATAGGATAGAAAATGTGTGATCACTTTTTAAATGTTTCAGTTCAGTTCTATAGAGTTTTTGGGAGTGTCTGTAACATAACTGAAAGCATTAAAATACATATTACATTAAAGTCACACATTTTATATGTTAATGAATGTAAAATTCAGACAAGTAGTTCTGGTTTTCGGACAAGTGAAAGCTGACAGACACTTGTCCAACGGACAAGTGGTTGAAAATTTCAATGTCAAGCCCTGGTAAGGCTTTCACATGGGGTCAGGGAGAGTAGACAGACACATAGGCCTGATCCCAAACTGGCCCCTATCCCCTAACCCTATCTACTAACCTTCCATTTGGTGGTGCAGAGCTTTTTAAAATTTGAACAAAAAATGGGCCATTTTAATGGTACCAGAAGGGGAATTTTTGTATTTAGGTAGAAAGTTTATACCTTTCAGTTTAGCGGGTCTGCCCACATAATTCTGGCTCTGCCTTTGGGGCCGATTTGCTTAGAGTCCAGCCTGCACATGTGTGAAACAACATTTTTCACATTTGATCTGGCAATTAATCTTCCCCCTTCAGGGGAGGGCATCAAATTAGGAGTGCCCTCCAAAGCTGCGAGTGGATACTCCATTTGGAGGGACACTCGTAGTGAAGTGGAAGTGAGCCATACACTAAGGCTGCACAACCTGTCATAGAGACTACCCCGGGTCTGGGCCAGCTCAGACATCTGTGCAGTAAATAGTTTTGAAAGAGTAGAGTCTTAACATGCCTTTTGAAGGTGAAGAGAGATTACGCTAGTCTTGTTGTTTCTGGAAGTTTGTTCCACCACTGAGGGACTATTACAGAGAACAGTTTTGCCTGGGATCGCTTAGAGCGAGCAAGGGGCACAGGTAGTCATTTATTGTTGGAGGAATGCAGCTCTCTGGCAGGAACATGTGGCCTTAGCATTTCCTTCAGATAAGCTGGGGTTGTTCCTGAGATGCTTTTGTAGGCAAGGGTCAGAGCTTTGTGCTTGATCCGGGTATCCACTGGTAGCCAGTGCAACTGGGTCAATAGAGGAATAACATGGGCCCTTTTGGGTTGAGTGAATACCAAACATGCTGCAGCATTCTGCACCATCTGTAGTGGTTGTATTGCATGAGCAGGTAGACCAGCTAGGAGGAGTTGCAGTAGGTGGGAGATGACCATAGCCTGAACCAGTAGTTGTGCTGAATGTTGGGTCAGGTAGGGTCTGATTTTCTATTTTCTATGTTGTACAGCACAAATCAGCAGGTCTGGGTGACCAATGCAATATGGTTGGAGAATGACAGATGGTCATCGATGACGTCAAGGTTTTTGGCGACTTTGTTTGGCGCCACAGTGGTAGAGCCCATCTTGAGGTTGATGTTGTGACAAATTGACTCTTTTGCTGGGATCACTAGGAGTTCAGTCTTGGACAGGTACAACTTTAGGTCATGTTCCTTCATCCATTTTGACAGATCAGTGAGGCAGGAAGGACAGGTACATCTGGGTGTCATCAACATATCAGTGGTAGAAGAACTCATGTGTTCAAATGACATGTCCCAGGGAGGTGGTGTACATTTCGAACAGAAGGGGGTCCAGCATGATCCTTGGGGTATGCCTGTGGGGAGGGTGTGAGTTGAAGACAGTTTTCCTTGTCATGACATATTGAAGGACCAGCCAGAGAGGTAAGAGTTGAACCAGGAGTGGACAGCACCAGTGATTCCCATGGTTGTGAGTATCCTGAGGAGTATCTTGTGATTGACCGTGTCAAAGGCACCTGATAGATGTGGAAGGATGAGGGCAGATTGTTTTGGGTCAAGTTTTCCGTTCTCATTTAGGAAGTTGATTATTAAATTATTAGAGACTTCAACAGATGCACATTTACAAATAGGGATGGGCAATGTGGCCAATTTTTTTTTTTTGCATGATTAAAAAGTCAGTGTCATCAAATATTATTTAATATTTACTGTGGCTGATTTTAGTTCCCTGATGAAAGTTGAAGAAACCAAATATTTTACAAGTTATTCATAAAACAACAAGATGACAGTGTAGAAGATGATGTAAAACCACACAACTATTTGGTAAAGCTATAACTAGCAGAAACAAAGTAAAATATGAAAAGGTGAAGATAATTTAAGAGATGCAACAAGATGCAAACACATCCATACCCTCCAATAATTAAAGGCCATTTTTTGATTTTGTTGTTTTGATTTAATCAAATACATAAAGTGAATGCAATTTGAATATGCTAACAATTTTCAGCAAAAGCTGGGCAAGTTTTCACAAAAGCACAGCCTAATGGTGTGTTATAAAGTGCTGGGAGGTGGGAAATTTCCACCTTCCAACTCAGTAAAATGCATTTGAATGCCCATTGAAGTTGGAGGTCCAAGTTGCAAAGTAGGGCCAGATCAAACTACCCCGACCTCATTGTGAACTACAAGGAATGTGGCACTTTCTGGCATTTTGCTTCTTCCATTTTGTTTGTGTTTGGGAGAATACTGTACTGTTGACAGTCAGAATGCCTCTTCATTTAGAAAGCAAATTGGATCTTAGATCTGCGGTCATCCATATTTATTTATATTCACTATGGATCATCTGGAATGCTTTGAGGTGGGATGTATCCTACTCACCAGTACTGTGGAACACCCCATAATATCCTGAATGTGAAATGATGAAATGCTGTTAAACTAAAAGGCCACATACTTGGATGAAAATAGTAAAGAGACGACATAAATCTGTGATGACATTAGATCCATGAATTGTCTGTTCTAAATGTCAGAAAACAAGATGACATGCCTGTTGGTTTCTCTGAGAAGGCTTAAAAGGGCTACAGTCTGTGTGCATAGCATAATAATATGTTACCATTTTGTGGTATATACAGTATAAACACAAAGATATTTAATTTCTGCCAATATACTGAAACGTTGTGAGAGTCGGAGTCCATGGAAATGTTTAGTCCTTGAAATGTCCTTTTCATCCTATTCTGGTTTGTCATAAAGGGGATGAAGAGGATGGTTTTTAAATTGCTTTTTCTTCCTTCCTTCCTTCCTTCCTTCCTTTTTTTTTTTTTTTTTAAAGGCTTGGTAACACTGCATAAATGACCAGAGATAGTCCAGCCTAATATCTTCTGAAATTAAGTTTGTTAGTGACTAGATAATGACTTGACTGTAAATGAATGCTTGATAAGTTGTACATTGAGACACTGTACTCACATGAGGTTTATATCTAGGTTCCAGATCGCCTCATCCCTCACAAAGGAGCTCTGTGCCCTGGTGTTTGGTATTAACACTTTCTTGGGGACCATCCTGAAGAGCATCATTAACCTGATATTTTCTGACAAGAGGGGTCTGGGATTGGATGTGCACTCTCAGGTACAAACATTGACACGAGAAGTGAATAGTGCTTTCACCTTGACACATGTTATGACATGAATAAAACCTCGTACAGAGGGACAGCACATGTTAGAGGTTTTAGGGATAAAGTTAGAGAGGTCAGGCTGAGATGTTTCGGACATGTCCAGAGGAGAGATAGTAAATATATTGGTAGAAGGATGCTGAGTTTGGAACTGCCAGGTAGGAGGCCCAGAGGAAGACCAAAGAGGAGGTTTATGGATGTAGTCAAAGATGACATGAAGGTAGTTGGTGTAATGCTGCGTGTACACCGGGAGCGAGCAGAGCGAAGGAAGTCATTGTTTCTCTATGGAGGGTCGGCGACCAAAGCGAATTTGCTGGGGGCTGTCACGTGGATTGGCGAAAATAATTCATTGAAAAATCATAGAACGCTGGTGTCCGACAATCCAGTGGGTACGTAGAAACATACAGAATAAACTTTAGTTCCTAGTTAAAAGTTACAATGGCAACCGAAAAGTTAATAGCTGCGGTGTTTGCCCACAAGTTGTTGTACGATTCGACCATTTTTGCAAGAACTCTGAAGCTGTTGCTGCAGGAACAGCAATCCAGCACACACAAAGACGTCCTGATCTTCCATGTCGAGATGATGATTAAACCAGGGCACCATGTCTAAATTTATGGAACACAGTTCCATTAAGTGGGAGCGCATTTCATTTGCTCTGGACATGAGGACAAGAGCAATGTGACGTCACATACGAACAAAGCTACTAAAGCGAATCCAACAGCGAAGCTTCTTCAGCAAACTCAGCTACCTGGTCGCTCTGGTCACTTTTGATGTACACGCAGCATAAGACAAGAGGATGTAGAAGACAGGATTAAATGGAGGCAATTAATTCGCTGTGGCGACCTCTGAAGGGAAAAGCCGAAAGGAGAAGAAGAAGAAGACCCTGATTATAGGGCATGTGATGTCCAAATAGCTACACATATAGCACATGTTCTGTAATTTTAGTGAATAATATTTATTTCATGACCACAGGGAAATACATATTTTTTGATTGAGTTATATTACTTAACAGTCATAGTTTCAGTTTCAGTCATTTTTCTCATGTTTTTTTTTTTTTTGTGAAATTTTTATATTAAGCAAGTAACAAAGTACATAACATAAATGTACAAACTATAGAGTGGTAAGTGAAATCTGTAGGCTGAGATTCATGTTGCATAGTCAAACACCACTAATCTTTTTACCCACCTAGACAAAAATGTCAGTTTGCGGGGGTTTTTTGTTGTTTTTTTTACCTGGACCAAGTTTTTTTTTTCCTATTTAGACCTTAATGTGACTGGAGTAGCTTTTTGTTTTTTCTTAATTGATCAGAGTCCTCCAATTCTTCAGATCAGATACACCCGTTTTTGTATTGTGCTCTCTCCAATTGTTTTTGGGATGTTTTCACATGAATTTTGTTCCTGTATCTATGTGGAACAACATAGTTTTTCAATGAATAGAAATGTTCTTATAGAGCAGGGGTGTCAAACTCATTTTAGTTCAGGGACCACATCTTCCCAATATGATCTGAGGTGGGTTAGACCAGTAAAATAATAAAACATAAATAATGTCTACTCCATACATTTCTCTGTTTCAGAGTGGAAAGAGTGACATTACATTACAAAAATGTTACATTTACAAACTATCCTTTAAAAAAAATGTGGAATTTTAACAATATTCTGTCTCAGTTTATCATTGACAAATGTGCATGACAACTTACAGAGCACAGTGGATCTACAACTACACAACACATTTAGAAATGGACAGAATATTGGTCCAATTACACCTTGGTCTCTTCAGACATTTCAGCTCATTCACTTTTTTTTTTTTTGTGAAACATTAGCATACAAATGTATACATTTTCATGTAATTTGGCTTTTTTTGACAGTAAAACAAAGAGAAGACTGAGTGAGTTGTCATCATTTATAGGTTATTATAATAGCATTTTACTGGTTCCAATCCACTTGAGATTGAAATGGGCTGAATGTGGGACAAAAACTAAAAATGATTTTCAAGTCCTTGATTGATAATTTCCTGAGTGTAATATTTGTATTTTACAAATTCATCCCATGGGCCGGATTTGGCCCCCGGGCCACATATTTGACACCTGTGTTGTAAAGAATGGCATTTGGGACACGACAAAATAAATGCTACCCACTGTTCCTTATTAATTTTCATAAATATTTTGTCTTGGAGTGCTTTAAATAGGTCTTAATTCATTGCCACAGATGTTTTTTGTCATTTAATTTATGCAAGTTTTAACTTATTTTTGTCAGTGTCCACATTTCTGATGCATTAAACCTACAAACCTATTAAACCTCACTCAAGGGCACATTAGCTGACAACTCTGTTTAAGACAGAATACATGTAATGAGTTACAAAAAGTACAAGGGAGTCAAAAAAATTCTCTGTCAAAGACAGTCCCAGCAATTCTGCGAAGAAGGTATCTACCAGCGGAAATTGGTAGCTGACTGGTTGCAGAGAGATTGATCTCATGAAATGGTGTTGTATGTTACATATGGCATTTGGCGTGCTATATGTACGCATTTTCGACCTTTCATGTGTTATTCAGTGCTATTTGATCACTTGTCAATTTATGACAAGATCTCCAGTTGGCATAACCCTAACTCTCAGTGTGCGGTATTTGACAGGGGGCTGACACACAGAGAGCTTTTAATGCATACAGATAATATGCATATAAAAAGTGGCATGTTGGTGATTGCAGAAGTGTTGACTCAAATGGAGCTTATGTAGAAAAAACATTTTTGAAATTTTGATAAATAACCTTTTTTTATGTTTGTCTGAGAAGTTTATGACTCTTACTTGTATATGTTTATATGATACTTTATGTTTTTCCTTTTGAATATGAATGAACAATCTTATGTGTTTATTTTTTTTCAGTTTCTGGTTTACTTCATTTACTTCACATTGCTCACAGTCGTCTACTTGATCAGTGCAGCTGTGGTCATCACCCGTCACTATAGAAACCAACCCACCAGAGAGGGTGGAGTCAATGAGCAGGCATCATCCACAGAGCTCAGTCCTGTGGCAATCAGTGCAGAGGGTGACCCTTTGTCTAATGGCAAAATTATCAAGACATAACTCCATCTGATGTCACCTTAAATGTGCAGTGTTTTCCTGTCAGACTGGGATCAATCATTTTCACTCCCTCGTGTGAATGGGAATCAGTATTTGCTGCAGAACTTTAATCATAGAAGTGCCTCCTCTGCTTCCAAAAGATCCAGCACTAGAGAGCTCAGACCAGATTTAGCTCTGCTTTCTGATAATTTATATGTTCTTGATGACACAGTTTCATTGTTAGTGATTTAATGGCTTTGTTCACACTGAAGGGTTAGTGCTGTGTTAAGAATGATTTGGATGTTTTTTGGTTAGGTTGTGCACATTTTGTAAATGTGCAGATGTCAATGTGAACTGGTGCTGAACTGAATCACACATGCAAAAGCACAACAAACATCAAATACCACACATACCAGGCCGCTGAAATTGATGTACAGTTAAAGGGTGACATAAACATTTGTGACCAGATGATAATGAGAGCTAGGTTGAAGGTGACCTTGGAGGATTGCTAGGTGAAGGTTTAACACCTATTTTTTTTTTACTAGTACCCATATCAATTATTCTGCTTCAATACCAATTCCTAAGCAATAGTTCTTTTGATACTGGATTTTTAAGCAATCCTTTAGGTACCTCTTCTATTTGGTGCTAAATCCATCCTCACAAATTAAAAAATTGCCTGTACAATATTTTGAAGACTTAATGACAGTGATCCAATTTTTAGGAGTGACATATGGTACCAAAGAATACTTTTTTGATACTCAACAATTAAGTTAATAACAATTATTGTTCAAAACAAATTTCCCATATGGAACAATAAAGTTTATCCTGATCCTGAACTGTAAAAGACCAGAGCTGCATCACTTTTAGGACAACATTTGGAAATGACATAGAAAGAACAGATTCCATGTCACTTCTAATTTCAGCCTTCCTTTTACCTGCAGTGTGAATTTAGCCTGTGAGAAGAAAGACATTGAATCCTGTCATTGAACAGAGAGGGACCATCATAATACTAGACTTATTTTGTGTACAATGATATTTAGTAAAATGCCGGAGAGCTGTCTATTTCTTGTGACAGTGTTTAGTTCTTCTGCAAGTATTGATGATTACTTTGTGATCAGGTTAGTCGGTATGTTTCAGGTTAAATCAACACTCCTATTAACTATGACTGCCATTTAATCCTCATCTTAGTGCCATTGACCTTAATGTAATTGCTTATTACATATTCCTGTAATTTTTAAAAGATCACAGTCTGAAGCATACTTTCTAACTCTTTGAAAGACATTTGTAATGTGAAAACACCAGCATTTCATGTATTCAGCGATCTATATATGATGCTTTTGAATAAGTTGTTGTTGTACACAAAAATCACACATGGATGTAATGTTTTGGTTTTTTTTAGGAATTTTTACACAGATGCACGTTTGTATGTTTACTATTCTACAAACATATCAATAGTTTGATTCTTAAGCAATGTGAAATGTCTAGGTTAAGCTTTTTAGCTACATTTTTTGGTGAGTGGAGTGGAATTGAAGATATGCACCAGACACAAGTTTTGCTGTTGGTATATCTTCATCACGCTTTTATAATTTTTGGTAAGACCAGCAACTCCTAATATCACATTATTCTGGAACAAACAACCCCTTCATTCGGTTCTTCAGGAGATGTTCAAATGCAGTATTAAGAGACATAAGCTCTTTTATTAAAGTTAGTGAGGACCTTTATGATTGAAATCTGTGTTTTTAATGCTTATGTGCAGAACATATCCCTTTTTTTTTGGACTGACATATTGCTGAGAAAAGCTGTAAATGTGAATATGTCTAAAAGCTGTAAAAACATCTTGAATCAGATGTTTATTTTTTATTGACAAATAAATTACAGTTGGTGCATATGCAGTGCATTCATTATTTTCTGTTCGCTGGAGTTTTGCAACTCAACTTGAACCAAGGGATTCAGTGTTGGAGATTTAAATAAAACCACATAATTTAATGAATGAACTTAATATTTATGGCTGAAAACATCCAAACATTCCCTTTATCCATGAAGCTTATAAGTAAAATATAATAGTCAATAACATGTTCCTCTGCTGAAAGTAGTTTCTTTGTAAACCTAACAGTGTAAAGTGTTTAAAATAACATTGACAATAACATTTCAAAGCCATCTATTTTTCTGTGTGTGTGTGGTGGTGGTGGTGGGGGGGGGGTTAGTAACAAAAATCAACAGCATCTCACATTGAAGAAAATATAATACAATTAATTTTACCTTTCCAAAGGTGTATATATATATATGTATGTTACTTTTTTATGTTAATATATTCCAGTTACACAGTTTGTTTCTAATAAAGACAAACAGTTAACACATGTTCCATTTTTAAAAATCATCTTTTCTTCCGTTTAACTGCAAGCCTCGGATGTTAAATGTAAGTGGAAAAGTCACATTACATTTCAAAGAAAAACTAAACTAAAAATTGTTTAAACCTACTTCCACTGCACTGAAATACAAAATTAATATTTTCACAAGGTAACTACGTTTATTTGTAAACTTTCTGTTCAGTATCAGGAAACACAGTTGTACAAGTACATGTATTGTTCAGCAATTAGAGACTGATGTAGGTACTGGATTCCTTGACTCAGTTTCTAAATATCAGTTATTTTTGCAGCTGCTGTTGCTGCACAGCATGAAGACCGAAAGATCCTCTTAGTTTGTCCTGTGTTTCTGTTTGTGGTGATCAGTGGGTAGCCGGTTTGCTTCTCTGAACTAAAACTGTGTTTGATTTGGGGTCTTCACTTCTCTTAAAAATAAACTGGAAATTTACAGCGGTGGACACATTTCATGTTTAACGGTCTCTGTCATGTAAGCAGAGTAACTTGTATGCATGTATTATACATATATGAGTAGGTATTTATGAACACTTTAACATTATAACATAATTTGGGAACCTAAAATTTTTATGTGAAAAATGCCAAATTACTGCTCGGTAACACGTGGACTTCAAACGGACATCAAATGTTTTAAGCTTTACGCAAACATTCAAAACATGTGGTTCTTGACAAAAATTGATATGAAGTAGGACAAAACCTCTTAGATATTATGTTCAACTATGCTGGAAATACATTTTGGAGTAAAATATTCAAAAGCCTTATTGACACAAGAATGTGGTAATATGTGGACGACACTTTACTGATGTATGCATTACTTAAAAATGTATCAAAAGATCATTACTTTCTGAAAGTTTCGCTCAAATTTCTGAATTATGAGTAACCTAAAATTTTTCAATTGTATTTATTTGTATTTTTGTGGTAATATGTGGACAGGGCCTTTTAGCAGCTCATAAATGTTCAAACTCATAAATATAAATAATATTCACAAAATTCCCATGTTTTTGTCAGTGTTTTAATGTTTATCTTGATCAGTTGTAACTGGAAGGTCAATTTCCCAGTTTTGGGATAATTAATGAATTTCTTCAAAATAATGAAATCTAATACTTGAAACTTAACAATCATGTATATAATCAACAGATTGAATACATTTTCAAATGATTTGGATGTAATTTTTAGTGTCAAATTTGAGCTATGGAAATGGTGTAAAAAGTACAAAAAGTTCTTTTCTATAATTGGTATTTTATAAAGGATAAGTTTCATGAAATAGGGTTCTTTTAGCTAAAATTAGCCCGCTTGACAAATAATGACATGAGGTTCCCGTACTTAACTCAGTTAAAAGAGACTATTATGATCCCTGCCAAAACCTAAACGTACATATGAAAAGCCTTATCAACTTACATTTTTTTCTAATTGTTCCACAGTCACAATACTGTTAAATAAATGCTGCCTATTCCACATTACAGACAATCTGCTTTGTGAGACAATGTAAATCACAGGTGAAAGGATAATGGACAAAAAGCAGACACAAGCAAGATACAAGTCAGCAACAAAATAATGAAACAGCAATTCAAACTATTAACAAAAAACATTGCTTTGCACTGTGTAAACTCTCAAGTCTCATATCTTTTCTTTGCTGAAGGAAAATTATTTTGAGTCGCTCCATTTCACAACCAGGCAGTAGTAAATTGTGTTGTTGTGCTGCTCCCAGGTGGTTTGATTTAGGACTGACTGAAAAGTAGAAACAGTCATTCCTTTGTTTCTCTAAAAATAGGCAGGGGACACAAAATGGGTTCTGGTTCTTCCCTTTAATAATAATAATAATAAAAAAAAATCATTTTCTTATAAGGTTTTGGAAGTACAATGAAGATAATACATTGAATAAGATGAATAATAGAAGTTTTTCTAGAATGTAAAATGGTGATTAAAGATAAATTGGTTTTGGTTTTAACATGTAAAATACAACCAGACTTTCAGAAAATGATTGGAAATATAACTATATATAAGCTTGGTGACTTAATAGATCACTTCTAACATATTTTAACCCTAAATTAGCCACCACAATAATCCACCTTGAATGCCTAAATGTTCATATTTGAGGTTAAAAAAATAATAATAATAATTTTAAAAATACTCAAGAAAAGATTGCTGGAACAACACCAGGTTTGTCTTTTGGTTCTTAAGGAAGGTGGTTCTTAAGAAGATGTCTGGAAATGCACAATTTATCTTTCTGTTTTTAAGAAGAAAAACATGACTACACTGAAAAAAATGATATGTTAAACCTACTTAAAAAAAATGAGGTAACAATTTACACTCACTTTAAATGAGTTGGTC